>JAFEMH010003297.1:0-274603 GCA_022495995.1 Adenophora triphylla var. japonica | reverse complement strand
ATCGAAGGCGAAAACCGATGGCAATTATTCTTTGTGGAGCGGCCAACCAAAAGTGGGAAAGCGGCGTCGGTATGCTCTTGGTGGATCCCAAGACGAGCACACCCCGGTGCTATAAAGCTCAATTTCGAGGTAACCAACAATGCCGCCGAATATGAAGCCTGCGACTATTTGGACTACAAGCCGCACTCGAGAGGAATGTCCGAAACTCGAAGTTTATGGGGACTCGGCCTTGATCATCAACCAAGTCTCCAACAAGTGGAAAACCATAGACCGGGCTTGCAAAATACCATGCACTGCATAGAGGACCTCATCACACAATTCGAAGAGGTCACCTTCCATTACTTGCCAGAGGCCGAAACGAGGTTTGCGGATGCCTTAGCCACCTTGGCCTCCCTTGTGGAAATCCACGAAGGAAAAGCAATCAAACCCTTGAAAGTCGGACGAAAGGAAATTCACGCCTCTTGTTGTGAGATCGAACGAGAACCTAAGCCGTCGATGAGCCATGGTACAACCGGATCTTCCAATACCTCAAGAACGGGAAAGCGCCTTCATGAACAAGGAAGGTCGACACTTGAGAGGGGTCAAAACCAAGAGCATCATGGCCACTAAAACGCCTTGCCTCTCACTTCGTCATCCTCGGGGGACATGTTATACAAGAAACGCTACCGTGGGCCGCTCTACGGCTGCGTCGGCCGGGAAGAAGCGAGACAAGTTCATGAGCAGAAGTCCACAATGGGGCTTGCGGTCCCCAGCATGAACGCCCGAGCCACGTGCACGAAATCATTCTCGGGATGGGCTACTCTGGATCTCCGTGGAGGCGGATTGCATCCACTTTGTCAGAAGGCTGCGACAAGTGCAGCGGTTCTCCAACCTCGATCATCTGCCGCCCCACGATCTCTCTTGCATGACTACACCTTGGCCCTTTGCCACTTGGGAATTGACGTCATCGGGAAAATCGCTCCGCCCGGGCGACAACGGTCGCGAGTTCATCTTAGTAGCCATCGACTACTTCACGAAATGGGTCGAAGCCAAGTCCTACGAGGTACTCGCCTCCAAGAAGGTCGCACATTTCCTCAAGGAAAACATCATATGCCGATACGGCATCCCAAATGAGGTCATATCGGACAACGGCTCACACTTCGAAGGAGAATTTGACGGATTTGCTGGCTGAATTCAAGATCACACGCCACAAATCTTCTCCCTCACAGGCCACAAACAAACGGGCGCGAGTGGAAGCGACAAACAAAACCCTCGAACGGATCATCCGAAAAATGACCACCAGGGACGAGATTGGCCCAGAAGCTGCACCTTGCACTTTGGGGCTACCGCACATCGGTCGGAAACGACCACGGGAGAAACCCCATTTGCCACGACATACGGGATGGAAGCGGTCCTTCCCATCGAGCTAGAAATTCCCTCACTCAGAGTCTTTGCTTTGGAAAATGACATCAACGAAGTCGAATGGCTCAGGCCGAGGCATGGCCAATTGGCTCACGCTAGACGGCGACGACTAAAGGCCATGGAACACGTCAGGAGCCTATCAAAGCGGGATGGCTAGAGCTTTCGACAAGAAAGTCAAATCCCGAGACATCGGGGAAGGTGACCTTGTACTCGAAGAAAAGCCTCCCACTCGAACCAACCCACTTTGGGAAAATGGGAACCCACATGGATCGGCCCTTTCGTGGTTCAAAAGATCTTCTCGGAGGTGCCATGAAGCTAACAGAGACCTAGACGGCAATCCGCTTCATGAATCCGGTCAACGGAAGCAAACTTCGCGAGATACTTCGCACGAAGAAGAACAAGCTGTGCATCTCTTGGCACTCCATGTAGTGTCGAACTACGCGAGACTGAGCCCTCTAGTCAGGAACGTAGGCAACCTTAATTGGTCCGGTCTAAAAATACACAAAAAAGTCAAAAGTTTGAATGTCAATCAAGACCTCCATCAAGCTCCGCACTTTTCAAGAACACGCCCCAGCGGTCACCTTGACCAAGTCAACGACGGCGGCAACATCAAAGGACATCAGGGTCACTCGGCATCAAGCGGTGGCTCATGTCCACTTCCAAGCCGGGGGCTTGTCTTCGCCCTCACGCGCTTCAAAAAAAAAAAAAAAAAAAAAAAGAGAGCTCGAGCAAGGGCTCACACAACAAAAAAAAAAAAAGAAGCTCAAACGAGAAGGCTGCGAAATTGAGGTCGAGCCCGACGCCGACAAGCGGCAAGGAAGCTACGAAAAAGGCCGTCGGAAACGACTTGTCGAGGAGCATTCAACCTCTCGGCCAAATACAAAGCCTCGGCAAAAGGGGATGGCCGTCATGGCTCGGCTTCGGTCCGCGGATGCAACGAGAAAAGTCAAAGATGGACGCCGACAAAGTGCACAAAAGAAAGCAAAGGCAAACAAGAGATCTTGCGTCTCGACAAAGCTTTAAAGTAAATCACAAATCACTAACTTGGTTACAACATTTCTTGATGAGTTCAAGCACGGTCTACTCTCGAGTTCACAACATGCTAAAAGACGACTTAATACATTTAACTAATAATGTGTTTGCAATGCAATGAATGGATACCTAGGAGGTCATTCCGCGCCATCTGCGCTTGTCCCCTCGCCATTCTTTCCTTTCTTCCCTCGTCCGGCGAGTCTTCTTTCGCTCACGTGAACCAACTCTGCGTCTCTCGGTCAGAGATGCGGGGTCCTCCCAGTAGAGTCAAATAATCCGGTAGCTCTCGGGGCTTCATTCGCCGTGCTTCGGCTCGGATCTCCTCCTGCGAGTACGCAAAGAGGACCTCTCCTGTCGGTCGGTCAACTCTAGTCTCGTAGTCAAACAAAGTGTCTCCCGTCACATCGAAAGGGTCGGACCGGGCTTCGGCACTCCTAAGGCAATAGCTACTACGGCAGCGGGTCCCAGAATCGCTACACGCACTTTGCTCTCCAGACCACTTGGGACCCTTGACATCTTTGCTCATACCGGGCCGGATGCTTGAGTCGTCGACACGACGCTCTCCCGACGTCTAAGAAGTACCACGGGAGGGAAGCGGAATACTTCCATACCCTCGGACAATACGAGAAGGCACTGGAAGTGCCATACTGAAAGAGGAGCTATCTCCGCGGTTAGCAAGGTCATCCCGGCCAACAAAGGCTCTGCTTCATCCCAGCTGCAGGAAACAAGCGACGGAATATAGAAGGAGGACCAAGACAAACACGGAACTCGACAACGTAGGACCCTTCTGCAAGATCCTCTGGTCTCGATCCTCCGGTGCGGAACCCACCGGCGGATCGATGCGTACCAAGTGTGCCATCCATCTCTCCCGGGCGGGTGATCCGTATCCCGACACCGGAGGTCGGCGAGCAAATGACCACGGGCTAAACGACGTCGGAGCCTCGGGCATGGCTGAAGTCTCTCTCGCGGCCACAAGGTGAGCAAAGCGGGGCTTCCCCCTCTCATAAAACGATCCCCGGTCGCCGGACGGTCGATACCATGAAGAGTCTCCCCCGGCACCAACGGGACAATATCCTCTCGGCTCTGCGGTGCCACTACCACATCTAGCAGCGCCATCCACAAATGCGAGGAGGCGGCCGGAAAAGCGTCGCTATCGTACGCGAGGGGCAAATACATCCCAGAGACGTCACTCTCATCATCGACCATGAACCGCTCGGCGGCGCAGAAATGTCGATATGACCGAATCAAGGATCATGCCACTGCGCTTCTTCCAACGAAGTACGAAGAAAGTCTGCAAGCTTCACGCTCGCGGCGGCACCACCAACGAAAGGAGCGAGATGGCCTCCACCTCAGGTCCTCCAATCAAAGCAGAAAATCTTCAAAAGTGGGCACCATTTCATTGTAGGAGAAACGGTACACGTGCCTCCTAACATCCCAGGCTTCGCGGCGGCCCGCAACAAATCCCAATCGGGAACCAACTCCTTAAAAGACCAAGCCAGAGCAAAGACGAAACCTTACCTCGAAAGCCGTCTACGATGCCTCATACGGCGCCGCATCCACGTTTTCAAGCTGCTCTAGGAAGTGTGCTTGCCTCTCTAAAGCCTCGGCAAAATTCTAGGGACATACGAAGAATCCATGGCAAAAATGGAGGTTCCTAGAGAAAATGGGGAAGAAAGCTCGAAAATGGCTGCAAATGGGGAATGGGAGAAAGTCCGGTTCTTGGAAAACATTTAAGTCCTCTGAAAAGCAAAGTTGGTCCGTACGGACCTCTTTGCAATGTAGGTCTGTCCGTACGGACCTCTTTGCAATCGAGCCCATTTCCCGACAAACGGTACAACAAACATTTGTCCTCGGCAAAACCTTGCTCCAAACGGTCAAACAACGGCCAAAGCCATTTCAGGCAAACCAACACTACCCACAAACGCACTCTCGGCTCACGTGGCATGTACAAAAAAAAATAAAAATAATAATAGCAACAATTTCTAGGACAATTCAGGGAATCACAAAAATAAATGACATTACATCTTAAAATAAAATCTGTTTGCCATGCAAATACGTATGTGTTTTATTACAGTACAAAATGTCTGTTGCTAAACAAAAAAAAAAAAGAGGAAATATGGAAAGAGGGAAAGCAAATGAATACTAATCGAGCCCTCGTCATCATCATCCTCGCCAGATCCTCAAGAAAAATCGGGCATCCCGGTGAACTCGCCGATCACATCCTCATCATCAGTGCTTGAGCCCCCTCAGGCTGCCACTCAAAATAATGCGAAGGATCAAATCCGTGAAAGGGTCGAAGAAAGAAGGCTCACGAGAATCCCTCGCCACGAGCGCCATGCGGAGGCATGAGCGATAAAGGGCTGCTCCCTCGAAGGCCTGCGGCTCCGGAAGACGTCCGGCATCCATGCTATGCCGCCCTCTCGAAGGTCCCTCTGCTGCGGCCCTGGCTCGGCTCCGGTGGAGGAACATCCAGCTGAATGCCTCGAAGGCATCGGCTCATCTGTTGGCATACGACGCGAAGACCGGCAAGACATCTTCGACGCCATCTTCTTAGCGAAAGGATCTCGTCGCCACATAACGGCGAGTCGGCGCATCGTAGGCTCTCCCGGGACTGCACAAGCAAACTGACCAAGAAACGCTCATCAAATGCGGTTATACTCAACAACAAAGAAAAAAACTCGAGAAAAGATGCCAAGATGGAAAAGAGTCGGCACACTCACCGATCTATCGGGATCCGCTCTGTGCGCGGCGGGGGCACTGCTCGGGAGCAGATGCAGGACACCCTCCTCCGCGATCCGTCCCCGCGGACATAAGTGAAATCCGGCCCCGGCATCGGAACCTGCAGGGGAGCTGTGGACCGGCCTCTCTCTCCCTCGCCGCTACACTGCGGCGTCCTCGGCTTCCTCCTAACGAAGGTCTCGTACTCCTCACGAAACAAAATAAACTCCTCGGCACCCACACGCGAGGTACCTCTCAAAATCCGGCACATCCATATCCTGGAGTCAAACATCCCAAACGGAGGATCCCTCGGAGCCACGGGAAGCACACCGGGCCATCTTGCCCGAAGACTCGCTCCCAGGATACGTAGGCGTCGCAAGTCGAGCCCCGCGGCATCTTCCGCTGCGCCGTCACCTCGGGAGCTCCTCAAACTCATCACCCTCATCACCGGAGCCCATGGGAACAAGACGAAACCCTCACGGCTATCTCGCTCCAAACGCTCCTGCACCTCCCCGTAGGCGATGGTGAGCTTACCCCTGCTGGTCCTCCTCCTCCTGGCTGTACGAGCCCGGTAGAGCATAGCGGGATACGCGGCAACGGCCCAGGGATCTCTATCCCACGGGAAGCACTGAAAGACCTCATAAAACCACACTGCGACAAAGCGAGAGAAGAGCTCGGCAAAAAAAAAAAAAAAAAAATGGAGAAACGACAAGTTGCTAAATCAAAAACGACAATAAACTCATACCTCGAGCAAAATCAAAGCGGCCAACGAATTGGCCACCCCAGCTAAACCGGTCCGGAGAAAAGTAGAGCTCGGCCAAGCACGCCTCGCCCCAAGCAATGTCGCGAGACCCTATCCAGAATCGGTCGAAGCTCTCAGCGGAGCAAAGGAGGCTGCGGTCGCGTGGTTCGAGAACAAAGTCTCGGACGGTGCATACCACAAGAAGGAGCGCGCCAAGCTGCTCCATTGTCACTGGCCGGTACCGGATGTAGGCCCAATCTTGGCGCGTGATCCTCGTCTCTACGTCGGCATGCGGCATCCCGGGCCCTGCGAGGACGAGGCTCAAAGCCCGGCGGCTCGGTCGGCCACGTCATCGAGATCATGTCTCTCCACCTCTGAGGCTCCCCTTTGAAGGAGAGCCGTGTAATAGCGGCAAAATCGGTGGGCGTCCTGTCACTCGCCCCGGCTCGGGTGGAAGGTGTGGGTGGTATCCACCAATACTCGAAAGGCCCGGGAAGACACTCTTGTTCTTCCTCGTGTCGAGCAGCTCCGGCCCGGGTTCTCAGCGAACACACCTAGGCCGAAGCATAAACCAACCTCAGGGGACTCGGCCTACCGCCCACGGAAATATCGGGCATCATTGCCGTAGCTCCACAACTTGACCTCGAGCGATCCCAGAGTCTTCATCCTCTTGGCCTTCCCGGCCGTAAGCCCGGCATCCTGCGAGTAAACACGACAAAGGTACGTCAATCACAGTACTTAATATAAAGGCACATATAACCCGTCACAAAACACGGCACATATTGCACATAATTTTCACATACATTATACATATAATTTTTCCATGTAACCCGTCACAAAACACGGCACACAATGCACATAATTTTCACATATATCATGCATATAATTTCTCCCATGCGATCAGTCACAAAACACGGCACACCTTTGTATACATCTTTCTCAAAAGAAAAAAAAAGGGGGGGGGATTAAACCCTACACGACACATTTTCAAAAGAAAATCCGTCCCAACACGGCACATATCGCACATATTTTCCCCACAAAGTCCGTCACCCAAAAACACGGCACACACTATATAGCACATTCTCAAAAGAAAATCCGTCCCAACACGGCACACACTTTCACATATAACCCGTCACAAAACACGGCACATGTCACTTTTTTTTTTCACAAAAATTATCACTACACGATAATTTTCTCATAATGTACATACATAAATAGCATACGGTACAAAACACCAAAGCATGCAATTCACTAGATAGGCACTTTATTTTCACAAATAAGAGCTAATCTACACATTTCTGCACAAAATACACATACCCACAATTTTCACATTTCCATTTTCAACAATTCATCAAGAATTTCACAAAAAAGTCATCAAATAAAAAAAAAAAATTCAAAAATGCGAAAAACTAAAACCTAGTTCTAGCATTCAAAAATTCGACGAGGGAATCAAACGGAGCAGATTTCTTACCTCCCAACGTTCATGGAGCGACGATTATGCACCTCGGATTCGGATACAAAACATCCGGGTTCTTCGAAGGCGGAGCAGACGAGTCCAATTCCTTTGAAGCTCCATTATTTGCTCGACCACTTCACATTGCGTTGTCTACGGCTCCTTCGAGATCCCTCGCCATTGCGAGCAAATCAAAGGAAAAATGGAAGATTTTGGTGCAAAAATGGAGGTTTTCTCCTTCTCTCTCTCGGTTGTTTCGTAAACTGAAGAAGAAGAAGTGAAGGAGCCTCGGTTTTGCGCTTTGGTCAAAATGCGGGAGGCTGTAAAAATCAGCATGGTCGTACGGACCTCTTTTGCAACCAGGGTTGGTCGTGCGGACCTCTTTGCAAAGGGTGCCCAAATGACTTTTACGCCCTTACAAACTTTGCCCCAGGTGTCCACAAGGCCTTTTTCGGCAAATCCAAGTGCGAGAATGGTCCTAACCCTTCAATTGATCACAGGCGAGTCAAACGTAAGACCGAGGACCTCGCCACCTTCAAACGGCAATTCAATCCACCGGATCGAGATGGCAGAACTTCGCCCGCTCCAGCGGCAATTCAGACATTTGCCAGCTCAGCGGCAATTCAAGAAGGAGCAGACACCTCCCGGCCACGAATATCAAGGCCTGAAGACGCCCCCAAGCGCTCAGCGACAATTCGACCCTTTGGAGGTGAAGTCATCTTCCCAACGAGAAAGGGCCCTACAAGGTCTCCCCGGCAATTCAAGCACGCGGCGGTCGGATGTAAGCCCGGGCTTCGCCCACCTCAACGGCAACGCAAGCACCGGCCATCAAAGTAAGCCCGGAGCTCCTCCCCAAAGAAGTCGAAGGGAAGTCGTGGAAGACTGCGTACCCCAAAGATCGACCATCATTCTCGCCCGCTCAACGGCAAAACAAGCACGCGAAGGAGACTGACACCTCCGAGTACAAGTCCCGAGCACGAAGCGCCTCCCAACGCCAAATGATGAAGCAATCATCGGCCGTAATCATCCTTGCCCACTTCAGCGGCGGCAGCACAAGGCCGGCGGTCATCGTAAGTCCGACCTTCTACATCGACATGCAAAAACACAAATGGCACCCTCACCGCCGGATGACGATTCAAGTCCTCATGACTATCTCCCAGGCAGGAAGGCCTTAAACCACCCGATTAGGAAAATCGTAAAATTTCCATCCCGGGACGCCACCACGTCTCCTCACACCGACCTATGCGGTCACCGGACGCCACCACGTCCTTATCACCGACCTATGCGGTCACCGGGACGCCACCACGTCCTTATCACTTTACGGTCACCCCGCGCCATTGCTCCTTTATACGGTCACCGGGCGCCGCGCGTCCTTATCAGGCTATCACGGTCGCCAGGACGCCGCGCGTCCTTATCACCGACCTATCGGTCACCCGGACGCCACCACGTCCTTATCACCGACCTATACGGTCACCCGGGACGCCACCACGTCCTTATCACCGACCTATACGGTCGCCGGACGCCACCACGCGTCCTTATCACCCAGGCTTTATCACGGTCGCCGGACGCCTGCGCGTCCTTATCACCGACCTTTATACGGTCACCGGACGCCGCACGTCCTTATCACCGACCTATGCGGTCACCGGACGCCACCACGTCCTTATCACCCAGGCCTATACGGTCACCGGGACGCCGCCGCGTCCTTATCACCGACCACATCGGTCGCCGGACGCCGCGCGTCCTTATCACCGACCTATGCGGTCACCGGACGCCACCACGTCCTTATCACCGACCTATCACGGTCACCCGGACGCCACCACGTCCTTATCACCGACCTATACGGTCACCGGACGCCGCCGCGTCCTTATCACCCAGGCTATACGGTCGCCGGGACGCCGCCGCGTCCTTATCACCGACTATGCGGTCGCCGGACGCCGCGCGTCCTTATCACCGACCTATGCGGTCACCGGGGACGCCACCACGTCCTTATCACCGACCTATGCGGTCACCGGACGCCGCGCGTCCTTATCACCGACCTACGGTCACCGGACGCCGCCACGTCCTTATCACCCGGCTATACGGCCACCCCGGGACGCCACCACGCGTCCTTATCCATCACCCTATACGGTCACCCGGGACGCCACCACGTCCTTATCACCGACCTATCACGGTCACCGGACGCCACCACGTCCTTATCACCGACCTATATTTGGCCACCCGGACGCCACCACGTCCTTATCACCGACTATCACGGTCGCCGGACGCCGCGCGTCCTTATCACCGACCTATACGGTCACGGGGACGCCACCACGTCCTTATCACCGACCTATACGGTCACCCGGGACGCCGCCACGTCCTTATCACCGACCTATACGGTCGCCGGACGCCACCACGTCCTTATCACCGACCTATCACGGTCACCCGGACGCCACCACGTCCTTATCACCCAGGCTATACGGTCACCGGACGCCACGCACGTCACTTATCACCGGCTATACGGTCGCGCCGGGACGCCGCCACGTCCTTATCACCGACCTATACGGTCGCAGGGACGCCACGCGTCCTTATCACCGACCTATACGGTCACCAGGGACGCGCGCGTCCTTATCACCGACTTTATCACGGTCGCCCGGGGCCAGGCGCCATACGTCATCACGACTATCGGTCGCCGGGACGCCACGTCACTTATCACCAACCTATACGGTCCACGCGGGGACGCCGCCACGTCCTTATCACCAACCGCCTATACGGTCACCCAGGGACGCCTCCACGTCGCCTTCCTATCACCACTTGACCTCGGCGGTCACACAACGCCTGAGGCACCGCGCGCCGCATTCACAAAACACTCACCCCGCACCCGAACTACGACCGAGGCTTGATTCCCTTGAGGATACGTAGGGAATCCTATCCACGGAGGTCCGGCCTATTGACCTAAACGGTGCTCACCCAAAAGGACGCCGCCACGTCCTCGCTTTGACCCTCACGGTCAGCTTCCTCTCCCAGCACCGCGATCCAGTTAGGACCACTTATCTTATCGGCGACCCCACTTCCTTCATAAGTGACGTCGTCGAGGGCTTGTAAGTACCCCAATCTGGATCACTCGCTTTCAAACACACGGGAAACACCGCGAGACTCATCCACGCAGTCTCTCGGAGACCTCTCTCACTCAAAACCCTCTCAAAACCCTCTCAAACCCCCAACCAAACTAGGGGAGGAGCCTTGCAGGATAAAGGGACAAAAAGGGCCTTTCGGGAATTTTCGGGGAAAAGCTGGAAAAGCAATATAGGTCCGTACGGACCTCTTTGTTTCCATAATTACTAAATCCCCTTAAAGTCCACAATATTCCCTCAAATCCGGGAGAAATGATGGTTTCCATGCGGACTTGGTCCGTACGGACCTCTTTGCATGCAAGATGGTCGTGCGGACCTCTTTGCAAGGGGACATCATCATTTTAATATTCACCATCATTGCATATTCCCTCAAATCGAGGAAAACCAAAATCTGGATAACGAGGAGGTCAGGTACGGACCTCTTTGCACCAAATACGAGACTATAAATAGAGGGCTCCCCCTCCTCATTTTTTCACACCTCCCTCTTCTCTCTTCCTCCCTAAGCCTTGGCTCCCCTTCTAAGCCCTTTCGAGGCATTCCCGGCCCCTTCGGATCCTTCCGAGGCCTTCCGAGCCCCCTCGAGGTGCTCAGAAGCCTCTCCGAGCGCTCCCGAGACGCTCCCGCTGCCAGAGGCACTCTCGAGGTACTACGAGGCCCCTCGTGGTACTCAGAGGCCTTGCACAGGTCTTTCCGGTGTCCCGGCTCTTTCCGAGTCAAACCGACGATCCCAAACCACGCCGAAACTCGCCCGAGTGACTCCTGCCACCACAACGCACGCCAGAACCTGCCCAGAGTGGTCCCGACGATCCCCACGCACGCCGAACCTGCGCCCGAACGCAGCCTACAACCTCAACTCACGCCGAAACTCGTCGCGGACAACCGGCATCCCCGGCAATCCAGGACGCTACTCAGACCTCAAACACTATTCCCTGCGGAGAGACAGGACACGAACCAACATTGGTAAGGCTTCCTTCCTATTCTATTTCAATACATTTCAATACAATGTAGACATCCGATCTGACATGCATTTTTAAAAGCACACACACACACACACTGACTTTTTAAAGGATATTAGGGGTATCAGAAAGACTCGTTTACGAGGCTACTCGGAGTGAGCTCTAATATTCTAATATTCTCTTCAGAGGAGTCATCGACCTCAGAACTCAAAATCTCATCACACAAAAACGGTTTAAAATTTATCTTTAAACCGATGCCCTTTTCAATGTTTTGGGCTTAATAAAAACGGCGTGGCGACTCTGAAAGCAAAACACGGCGAGACACCTCCAACCTCGCGCAACGCTAAGACGGAATAAGCCGGATCTTAGGGCGCGATTGTGCTGCCTCTCGGATCCGGGCGAACATTCCCGAACAGCGAACGAACGCGAGATGCACGGGGGCACCATCCGCGCGCGAGCCGGATCCCGGGTAATTTCAGTAAGGCCGTCAGAAGACTCGAGAGACTCAAACTTAAACACAACAGACTCAGGGTCTTTTATTTCGAAGCTAGACTCTAGGAGACAGGGGGTTAATCCAAGCTTCTCAACCTATGTCTTTTTGCTGGCTGTGGGTCCGCGTTTGTGAAAGTTGCGCCATTTTTGATGCTGCCACTTGCTCGGCCTGTCTCGAACTGCCTTATCTCTGGGGAAGGCTCGATCCATCCCTTGGTGTGCCCCGATTCCGGAAAGGATTGTTGGGGAATAACCTTTCTTGGATTCTTTCTTCCGAATTCTTCATTGCGGAAGCCCCAGGTTCCATCTTCACGTCCCCATTCATCACGGGAATTTGCATAGGACTTACCCACCATGATTACCCCGTCATTTCCAGGGAAAGGGTTTCCGAATGTGTCGGGACCGCGGGGGCGTTCCAACTTTCCCTCTTCGATTAGCCCTTGGACCACTTGTTTTAGCACGAAGCAATTGTTGGTGGTGTGACCGGGGTAGTTGTGGAAGGCGCAATGCTTGCTAACATCCATGTTGGGCTTGGGAGTCTTTGGTTGGAAATCCTCAAGGGGTTTGAGAATGTTCCTCTTTACTAGTATCTCGAGGACTTGGCTCAAGGGCATCCCGAGGTTATCGAAATGCTGAAACTGTGGTATGCGAGGGAGGGGGATTGTTGTTCCTCGGGGGTGCTTGATCGCGGTTTACTTGGGCTCCGTTTTGGATGTAGCGAACTGCTCTGGTAACCTCTTTCTTCTTGTTTGGAGGTGGATTAACTGATGGGATCGCCATTCGGGAGTCTCGGGGAGGCAGTCGAGTGTAGACCATCCCGTACTCTGGATTACTTAAATTGGGGGCATGATTGCCCGGACCACTAAGGGTTGTGTTTGGGAATTGGGGAAATGTTTCATTAGCCCCAAGTGGCAGTCCAGCGGGTGGAAGGTTTGAAATGTCGGGATATCCGCTTGGGATGTATGTCCCTGGTAAACATTGGGATTTCAAGTTGCGGCTGCGGGGCTCATACAGAGGCACAGGATTGAGTTCCAGGGGATATTGAGAGGTGTTAGGATATGAGGGAGCGGGCCCATAGGTGTGCTGGTGATATTGAGTTTGCGGAGCGGGACCGTGCTTGAGATGTCTTTGAGGTTGGAAAATCGAGTTTGTTTGGCGAGGCTCGAATGGAGCTTTGAGCGGGAGTTGCCTTGCATTGCTAGGTTTCCGTGGCTTTGTGAAGGAGGGATCTGCTGATAGCTTTGGGAAACCGGGGGAACAGGCATTTCTTCGCCTTCTATGAGGACAAAGGTTCCATCGGGTTGGGGAACCGCAACAGCTCCGCGATGGCGCATGGCATATTCGATCCAAGCCTGCTGCTCTTCTTGGCGTTTCTCGAGATCCTTAAAAGCTTGCTAAACTTCTTCCATAGTTTGGAAGTTTCCCGGGGGCGGGGTTCCGTTTCCCTCACTGTTATCTGCCGACCTGGCCATGGGGAGTTGATGGACTGCCCTGGTGGCCGTACTGGGAAGGCTGTTGGACCTTGTGACCTCGATACTGAAAAGGCAGCTCCCGAGTACTCTCAACCACTCTCGGTTCGCTGGAGGGGGTGATGAGTAAGGTTTAGACATGGGAAGGCCTTTTTTTGGATAAAGAGGGAAAGCTCATGTGACATGCAGTTTCTGCTTTTATTTATTTTATTATTTTTTGATTTTTTTTGTTGTTTTAATTTACTTAAAACAGTGTTTTCTAAGAATCCTAGGTAGGTTGGAAAATATCTCTCTTCTTTTTCGCAACTATGCTAGATCCTGGGTCAGTGGAGACCATCTGTGCAGCTATAAGCCCTTCGTTTTGCACCTGTATTTTGACATTCCGGGGTGGACAGCCCCGGGCGAGAGTCCTATAGGGCAAGCGGTTTCCACCGGCCTAAAAGAAAAATCGAACCTAAGGACCGAGCCTGTCATGTTCGTTTTAATGCGTTAGCCATGTGAATAGTGAGCCGAGCCGGCCCCTGAGTCAAGATCTGGTCGAGAGTTCGGCATGACCTCTCTTTACCTTGCTTGCGCAAGGGATCTGTGACGTTAGGCGTTGGCTGGGTCATATCGTCATGGCTGACGTATTAAAGGCTTGATGACATGGTGTCATGTGGGCATGGATGTATATCCGGGACGGAACATTGTCTGGGTGTAGCTTCGAAAATCAAGATCAGGTCAAGATTTTAGCATGACCTTTCATCGCTTTGCTTGCGCAAGGGATCTTGAGTTCCGAGCTTCAACTCAGAAAATGGCCGGATGGGATATGTATCCAGGCTTTATGACACGGAGTGGGTAAAAACCAACCGAGTTTGGACAGAGTGTGACGCAAGACTCAAGCGTGCAGGGTTGACACTTGGCTAGGATGGGATGTTTGGAATGATCCCGTGCGCATCCAAGAGGCCTAGGAAGGCCAAACAGACTACAACTGAGACCACTCCGAATTGAGGGTTGTAGTGTGCAGTGTATCCGAGGCAGCAGTGCGCGTAGCGTGCGGTGTAACCGAGGCAGCAGTGTGAGTAGCGTGCGGTGTACCGAGGCAGTAGTGCGAGTAGTGTGCGGTCTCTAAAATTCTTTTTCTGAGTAAAACAGAAGTTTTTCGAAGAATTTTAAATGTATGTACACATATGTATATTGATGCATTTTTTGTATTTTTATTTTTTTTGTAAATAAAAAAGTAAAGCACATGCATACACACACAACAGTCAAAGAAGGGGGGTAAAATGAAAGTTTGACCCTCATCATTGTTTTAAAAATCTTTTGTTTTGTTTAAAAGTTTTTAAAACAAAATATCCCCAGCGGAGTCGCCAACTTAAATTACTCGGATCCGAGAGGCAGCGCATTCGCGCCCCGGCATCTGGCATTTTCGCTTTTGTGCGTTGGGAGGAGGTGTCTCGCTGTGTTTTTGCTTTGTAGAGTCGCCACGCCATTTTGATTAAGCCCAAAACATTGAGAAAAGGCATCAATTTAAAAATAAACTGTTTTTGTGTGATGAGATTTTGGGTTCGAAGGTCAGGTTACTCCTCGGAAAGAGAATATTAGAATATTAGAGCTCACCCGAGTCGCCTCGTTAAAAACGAGTCTTTCGGTACCCCTTATATTCTTTAACAGTTGTGTGTGTGTGTGTGCTTTTAAAAATGCATGCTATATCGGATGTCTACATTGTACACTGTGTATTGAAATGTATTGAAATAGTATAGGAAGGAAGCCTTACCAATATTGGTTCGTGCCTGTCTTCCGCTGGAGAATAGTGTTTTGCGATGAGCCGGTTGTCTGCGAACAGAGTTTCGGCGTACGTCGGGATCGTCGGTTGCATTCGAGCAGAGGTTCGACGTGCGTTGGGATCGCAGGGATCACTCGGGCAGAGGTTTGGCGTGCGTTGGGATCGCAGGGATCGTTAGGGCAGAGGTTCGGCGTGCGTTGTGATCGCAGGGATCGTTCGGGCAGAGGTTCGGCGTGGGCCGGAATCGCCGGTTTGACTCGGAAAGAGCCGGGACGCCTCGGGAAAGACCAGGCAAGGCTTCGGAGTACCACGAGGGGCCTCAGAATACCTCGAAGAGTGCCTCGGGGCAGCGCGGGAGCGCTCGGTAGGGCTTCGGAGCACCACGAGGGAGCTCGGAAGGCCCCAGAGGGAACCAATAGGGACCGGGAGTGCCCCGAGGGGTCTTAGAAGGGGAGCCTGAAGGCTTAGGGAGAGAAGAGAAGAGGGAGGTGTGAAAATTTCGAGAGGAAAAGCCCTCTATTTATAGTGTGGGAAAAATTGCAAGAAGGTCCGTACGGACCTTCTAGGAAAACCAGAATTTTAGATTTTCGAGATTTGAGGGAATAATGTGGACTTTAAGCGGATTTGGTAATAATTATGTCTTGTTACAAAGAGGTCCGTACGGACCTTTTAGCATGAAGGAGTTATGACCTCCGGAAGTTCCCCCTTGGTTTCTTCCGTATGCTTGGATGGAGAGCGATCCAGATTGGGGTACTTACAGTTGGTGCTTTTCACGAGGTGAATTTTTGCTTAAGGATCACAACCTTAGCAATTATTTCTTTTTATGAGGGTGTGTGTAGTGTGAGCAAAGCGTGGGGGAAGCATATGACATATTTAGTTTCCCTGGGCTTTTATTTTTGTGAACCTTAGTTTGGATACCGTTTTATTATTGGGAGTTGGTATCAAACTAAGGTCAACAGACAAGTAAAAGTCAGCCTTCAAGTCAAGGTCAACAGAGGGTAAATCTGCAATTATCAGAAGTTCAGTGACCAGAATGAGATTATGAAAAGCTGGATGACCAAAGTGGGAGAAAGAGATTAGGAAACTTATTCCTGCGCACGTGCACATGAATCCAAGGCGTGTGTTGACCGAGGTGTGGAAAGTTGACTGCTGAACGGAAAAGAAAATGAAGCTCTTAAAAAGAAAATTGATTCCTGGAACAAATCAGGAGAGACTGTTTCACTTTTTAGCTACAACCAGAGACATCCTAGTGACAAGTCAGGGATTGGAGCAGAAAATACCACTCAAAAAACATATACCCCTCCCACTGATGAAAAAACTATTGAGAAGATGGTTCTTGAAAGCATGAACTATGTCAAAGCTCAACAACATATCTATCCTGTACAATTAAAAGAAGATTCAAAGAAACAAAGAGAAGACAATGAAATCACTGAAGCAAGTTCAAACCAACCAAAAGGAGGAGCCAAACCAGCACACAGAAGTAGATACATCTTGCAACAAAAAGGGATCAAAGAGAAAAAAGAAAACAAAGAACAAAGACCTTCTGGACAGCAAAGATCTTGTGGACAGCAAAGATCTTCTGGACAGCAAAGATTCTCTGGACATCAAAGATCACCTAGACAGCAAAGATTCTACAATCAACATAAATACTCCAAACAGCAAAAACCCAAATGGCAATACTCAAATGGAAAGGGTCATGCCATACAAATCAATTCTCCAAGACCATCATATTCAAACACCTTCCATAGCCAACCTCAGTATCACCAAAATCACAACTAATGTTTTTCTCCAAACTATTCCTTCAACAATCCCCAACCAACTGTTCTCACACCCTACACGATGCAAATCATGTCATACTATAATACCCTAAACCAGTTTTTCAGAAAAAGGTCAATGAGCAAAGCTAGGGTACCAAAGAATGTCTAATCCTTTGGACCCAAAAGAATAAAAGGGTACCATAAATTTTATTTCTATTTTATAGGTACCTAGGAAAGGTGTATGGTACTTGGATAGTGGATGCAGCAGACACATGACCTACAACAAAGAATGGCTGCAACAATATATCCCTAAAAATGGTCCAAATGTAACTTTTGGTGATAATTCTAAAGCCAAAGTCAAAGGATCAGGAAATCTTATTACAAAAGACATCATTTTCACAAATGTGTCCTATGTAGAAGGTCTCAAACACAACTTGATTAGCATCAGTCAAATTTGTGACAAGGGATATTATGTTGTGTGTTCAAAGAATCACTGCACTGTCAAAGATGTCAACCACAAAGTCATTCTCACTAGAACCAGAAAAGGAACTCTCTACTGTCTAAATTTAGAGATTGTGAAATCCTCAAATGCCCACTGCCTGCTGTCCTATAGTCAGTCTGATATGTCATGGTTGTGGCACAAAAGATTGGCTCACCTCAACCTCAAAAGCATCTCCAAATTGGCGAATTCAAACCTAGTCAAAGGACTTCCCAAAATCTCTTTCAAGAAAGACAAGCTATGCAAAGCATGTAAATGTGGCAAACAAAAGAAAACCACTTTCACAGCCATAACAAGATTGGACACTACAAAACCTCTGCAACTACTTCACATGGATCTATTTGGACCCTTTAGAACTAGATCACTTGGTGGAAAAAGATACTCACTAGTGGTAGTTGACAACTTCACTAGATTTACATGGATTATCCTTCTTGAATCCAAAAGTGAAACCTTGGATCACTTGGTCAAGCTGTTCAACAAAATTCAAAACCAAAAAGGTCTATCTATCATTAAAATTAGATCTGACTATGGTAAAGAATTTGAGAACACTAGTGTTGAAGAATACTGTGATCAGAAAGGAATAAAGCATAACTTTTCTGCACCAAGAACACCACAACAAAATGGTGTTGCAGAAAGAAAGAAAGAAACGAGGGACTATTTGTGAAGCGACGAACAATCTTTGTCAGAAAACAACCTACCTAAGCCTTTTTGGGGAGAAGCTGTCACCAATGCTGTCTATGTCCAAAACAAGACCCTCATCAACAAATTTCACACCAAAACTCCCTATGAGTTATGGAATGGTAGAACACCAACCATTTCATACTTCCATGGATTTGGAAGTAGATGCTTCATTCATAATAATGGCAAAAACAATCTTGACAAGTTTGATTCTAAGAGTGATGAAGGCATCTTATTAGGATACTCAAATACAAGCAAAGCCTATAGAGTATACAACAAAAGGAGACTTGTTGTAGAAGAATCTATTCATGTTGACTTTGATGAAAACAATGATCAAAGCTGCACTGAACTGTGTGATTTTGATGAAGTTATTGGAAATTCAGACAATATTCCTGAAATATCACCTGTGCATGACTCCTCAAATATCATTCCTGAAGAAGAATCACCTACCCTTCCCTATATTGTGCCCAAAGACATCATTACAAATCCTAAGGTGTCTAACGGCAAAGAATCCATATCCAACATTAAAGGTGCATCTGACAGCTATGATGCCCTTGACAACTTACCTTCATCAAGCCAACAAAATAACTCTGACAGTAGGCATATTCAACCTTACTGCAACAATAAGCATTCTACACCTCAACCTGAACCTACAATTCATATCATTCCTCCTAACAGCAACATTTTCATTGACCTTTCCATTCATAAAATGACCATTCCTCCAGATATGCCTGTCTATGACTCATTAATGAGTGCTTTCATCTCTCAAATAGAACCAAAGAAAATAAATGAAGCCCTTCAAGACCCTGACTGGATTGAAGATATGGAAGAAGAACTTGAGCAATTTGAAAGAAACAAAGTTTGGCAACTTGTTCCTAAACCCAAAAATCAAACTATTGTTGGAACAAGGTGGGTGTTTAGGAACAAAATGAATGAATAGGGAATTGTTGTAAGAAACAAAGCTAGACTTGTAGCTCAAGGATACAGACAAGAAGAAGGAATTGACTATAATAAAACATTTGCTCCTGTAGCAAGACTAGAAGCCATCAGACTCTTCCTTGACTTTGCCTCATTCAAGAAAATGAAAGTGTTCCAAATGGATGTCAAAAGTGCCTTCCAGAATGGTGTTCTAAATGAAAAGGTATTTGTATCACAACCCCCTGGTTTTGAGCATTCAAAATTTCCAGACCATGTGTACAAACTGGATAAAGCCTTGTATGGCCTCAAACAAGCCCCTAGAGCTTGGTATGACTCATTATCAAAGCATCTTGATGTGGTGGAATTGATTATATGTAATTCCCTAGTTTCCTAGACATTTTATCCTGATTTTGATGTAATTTAGTTAGTTTTGATGTAATTTTGAGTTGATTTTGGATTGGTAAGTTTGTGGGAAATCATTGTATATTGAGACATATTTTTTGTGATTTTATGATGTTCCTGTGAAGGGTATTAATCAAGGTTCTAAAAATCGCTAGGCGGCGCCTAGGCGGCGAGGTCGGGCCTAGCGCCTAGAGCGCCTAGGCGGGCCGAGGCGGGGCCTAGGCGGGGCCGCGAATTTACACACATTTTTATATATATTCCATAGTTTTTGTGCATAGTGACAAATTCAAGAGGATAAATATATAAATCTTGAACAACTCAACTATGGGTCAGGGCATTTCGGTCATTGAACCATAACATTAGAAGACGGATAAAAACTTCAGAAGGCCGTTTGAGGCCCTTAGAAGCGTTTTTTGGCCTATTTATGGGCCGCTCATGGGGCACGGCCCCATGACTTTTGTTCCTCTCGAAAAGACGGTCGTTTTGATATGTTGTGCGTCCCGTAACTCCTCCGAAATCAAAAGTTACACCCGTTACGGTCGAACGTATCTAAAAACTCGAACGCCAACTCTTCGACCGCCTAGACCGCCCAATCCCGCCTAGTCCCGCCTAATCCCGCCCAGCCCGCCCAGCCGCCTAGACCGCCTAGCCCGCCTAGCCCCGCCTAGGCCCGCCTAGACCCGCCTAGCCCGCCTAGCGCCTAATTGCCCCGCCTAGCCTAAAGTCGCGGCGCCCGGCCGCCGCCTAGCGCCTAGGTGCCGCCTAGGCCGATTTTTAGAACACTGGTATTAATGCTCAAAAGACAAGTCAAAGTCAACTTTCAAGTCAAGGTCAACAGAGGATAAATCTGCAATTATCAGAAGTTCAGTGACCATAATGAGATTATGAAAAGCTGGATGACCAAAGTGTTAGAAAGAGATTAGGAAACTTATTCCTGCACACGTGCACGTGAATCCAAGGCGTGTGTTGACCGAGGTGTGGAAAGTTGACCGCTGAATGGAAAGATTTTAACTTTATTTTCTTTTTCCTTTTTCCTTTTTGAATTTAATTTTAGGTTTATTGAATGGAGGAGTATATATACTTCTTTTGACAATATTTTTAGGGTTCGAATTTTATTTATTTTTCCTAAAGAGTTTATTGCTTTTCATGGAGAACTAAATCATACTGCTTTGGATTTAATTATTGGAACCGTTCTAGATTTCAATTGAGGTTAATTTCTTTTCATATCTTTTGTCCTATTCATATTTTCTTATGTGTTTATTGATTGAATTGATTTCTAGGGTTTTTCAATTAGGCCAATTGTTGAATCTTGGTTATCGATTCATTGCTAGAACCCCCTCAGATTGTGTCAACTTAGGATTTCATAAGTAGCAACTTTATAGTTTATGCATGTGTCATGGTAAATTGCGAAGAAGAAGAAAATAGACATGTATCTAATTGAAATAACATTAGAACGTGTTCTCGATCTTAATCTCTTAAATCAGAATCAATTGATATTGTGAATTTAGACTATGTCAGTTAGGTTTAGGTATTGATTAGGGTTATTAGTGAGTATGTCACTGCTATTAACTAATATAAAAGGAAGAGATAGAGATTGAAATATATCTCGTGATCGAGTTAATAGGGTAAAAGTGAAAAGAGTTAACCGATGATATTTGAATGATAGACGGGGAAAATAATTGATCAAAAGTGCTTTTCTTTAATTGTTTACAACTTAGTTTTTAATTCGCGTCTTCGGAATTTAATAAAAATCAATCTTAGACCCCCAATCTTGTCAAGTGACAATTGTGCAAATAAATAACCGTTCTTCAGTGGATCGACCCTGGACTTGTCCTAGCTGCAGTTTTCTAGCCGAGTCTTGGTAAGTAATTTGTAGGCGTGCGACTTTAGCCTATCAAATTTTGGCGCCGTTGCCGGGAATCAATTGATATTGTGACTCTAGACTGTGTCAGTTAGGTTTAGGTATTGATTAGGGTTATTAGTAAGTGTGTCACTGCTATTAACTAATATAAAAGGAAGAGATAGAGATTGAAATACATCTCGTGATCGAGTGAATAGGGTAAAAGTGAAAAGAGTTAACCGATGATATTTGAATGATAGACGAGGAAATTAATTGATCCAAAGTGCTTTCCTTTAATTGTTTACAACTTAGTTTTTAATTCGCATCTTAGGAATTTAATAAAAATCAATCTTAGACCCCCAATCTTGTCAAGTAACAATTGTGCAAATAAATAACCGTTCTTCAGTGGATAGACCCTGGATTTGTCCTAGCTTCAGTTTTGTAGTCGTGTCTTGGTAAGTAATTTGTAGGCGTGCGACTTTAGCCTATCAAATTTTGGCGCCGTTGCCGGGGAACGGTGTTTATTTGTTTGCACTCTTATTTTGTTTCTTAATCTATTTTTTTTTTCTATTTCTTTTTTTTTTGTTAAGCTTTATTTTTTTGTCATCTTGTGGGTGGAACCATTCATGGTCCATACCCGTTCTGCTAATAACCTTGTTTGACTATGGAGGGTGATGGACAACAAATGGAGTTTAATATTTTTGATGACATGAAATCTGTGTTGGAGAATGCTTTGAGATGTGCAGAGTTAGAATTTGATCTTTCTGATGAGATGAAGGAGGCGGTAATGAGTCTTTCTGAGGTGCTTGATGTTGGTAAGATCAACGCACCGAGTGAGTTTAGGGGGGATGTCCCCAATAAAAAGAAAAAGAAAAAAAAGGCCACAAAAACTCCTTGAGAGGTACCCAAGAAAAAGACAGAAAAGATAAAGGCCAAGAAAAAGGCCAAGAATCCACCCGATTTAATCAAGAAAGGTACATATGTGTGGAAAATTGTGGGTATTTGTACTCGTGAATGTGCGAGGTGGGCCAAGGGAAGAAAAGTTAAGACAAAAAAAAAAACAAGGTGGCCACCTCGAATCCCCATTGAAGTGGGAATCTGGTCGGGCTAACGACCTTAACCAAAAACGCTTATTGGGAGGTAACCCAAGTAGATATGTTTTATTTATTGGTTTAGTTTTTTTTTAGTTTTTTATATACTCCCTCCGTCCCATTAGTAATGGGAAATTTACTGTAGACACGGGAATTAAGGAAAAGTGAATTATAGTGGAGGGAATAGTGAATTATAATGGTGTTGTGAGTATTAAAATAATGTATGAGAGAGAATGAGTGGAGGGAATAGTAAAGATTCCTTTCCATTTTAGGAAGTTTGTGGTTTGTAACGGGACGACCAAAAAGGAAAGTTTGTGATTTGTAATGGGACGGAGGGAGTATGTTTTATTTTATGGCTCGAATCGGTGCTACTAAAGTATTTTGTTGTTGGTGATTTGTGTAGGAAATTTCGAGATATGAGAGAGGAGCAACGCAAAAATCGTGGGCCTTTTCAAAAAAAAAAAGTCTCAGGCTTGAAAAAAAAAATCAGTAATGGCCCAAGTTTTCTTAAAAAAAAAAATTGGATTAATTCAGTGTGCTTGATGGATCAATTGAGCAGGCGTCCCAATCTTTCTGGTAGGTGTAGAATTTTCTGTAAACGGAGTGTTGGTGTAGACTATAATAGGGTGAGCTGAAAAGTATGCTCGTAACTTTTGTGGTGCAACGACTAGTGAATAAGGCAGTTTTTCTGCGTTGAATTATCTGCTCTCCACATTATTTAGGGCTTTACTAACGTAGAATACTGGCCTTCGTACTCCGTCTTCCTCTTTAATAAAACTATGGCGGCCGCTCGATCAGTTAGTTGCTGAGAGGTAGACGCAAAGAGTCTCTCCATGAACGGGGCTGCTGAGTTATGGTGGCCTCCCGAGGTAGTCCTTAAGTTGTTGAAAGGAATCTAAGCATTCTTTTGCCATTCAAATGACTTCTCTCTTCTGAGCGTTAGGAATAAGGGCAAGGATCTCTCTTCTGATTTGGCGATGAAATGGCCTAGAGCGGCTACGCGCCTGTTTAACCTTTGTACCTCCTTGATATAGGTTGGCTCCTTCATATTAATCAGGGCGGCTATCTTCTCGGGATTAGCTTCAATTCCACACTGAGATACCATAAAATCGAGGAACTTTCATATTGTCACTCCAAACACACATTTGCTAGGGTTTAACTTCATATCGTTGCGTCTCATTCATATCGTTGCATCTCAAGTTGACGAAGGTCTCACGGAGATCTGCTATATGGCTGTTGTTCTTTGTCTTGATCACCATATCGTCTATGTACGCATCCATATTCCTTTCTATCTGCTTCCCGAAGACTTTGTTCACCATTCTTTGGTAAATAGCCCCTGCGTTCTTCAAACAGAACGACATCATTTGGTAGTAGTAAGTTCCTCAAGCTTCTAGGAATGTAGTGTATCTTATGTCGTTCTCCGCCATTCGAACCTGGTAATACCCCGAGTAGGCATCCAGGAAGCTTAGGGTACGATGGCCTGAGATTAAGTCGACAAGGCGGTCGATTCTGGGGAGTGGGTAGCAATCCTTTGGGCAAGCTTTGTTGAGATCGGTAAAATCAACACACATTCTCCATTTGCCGTTAGCCTTCTTTAACAGGACCACGTTTTCCAGCCACGTATGATACCTGACTTCACATATTATCACAGCTCATATGAGATTGTATATTTCTTCTTTTATGACTGCATTTTTCTTGATCCCGAATGTTCTCTATTTTTGCTGCATGAACATTGAGTTGGGATCGATTTTCAGCTCGTGGACGACCACATCTTCCTTTACTCCTCTCATGTCCTCCATTTGCCAGGCAAACACATTCGGGCTATCTTTTAAAAGGTCAATCAATTTTCTTCGTTCCTCCTCGGATAATTGGGAACCGATCTTGATTTATTGCTCGGGGAAGGATTCGTTAATTACAATCTTGTCTAGTTCGTCGACGGCCTCCAACTCAGGTCCGTCACGTACCTGTAGGTTTCCACTTTTATTTCATCTGGCTTCTTCTTGTTCGGCTTCTCCTGCTCGGTCATAACTTATTTGTCGGTCATGATTGTGTTGATGTTGGAGCCGTGCAATGTTTTGAACGACATGGAGATGTTGATGTTCGCATCTGGTGTTTTGATGTCTAGTTTCCTCTTCGTCTTCATTTGCTTTGTGACATATTCTAAGAACTTCTTTGCACGGCCACTGACGTACCCAATCCCGGCTGGTGTATGGAACTTCACTCTCTGATGGGATAGAGAGGCAACCATGCCTAACTTGACTTGACTAGGAATCCCCCGGATGGCGTGGTAATCGATGTTCACGTCTATGACCATAAAGTTAACCTTGTGGTCTGCTCGGTAAGGGTCTTTGCCGAGCTCCACTGTCATCTCTATCGTCCCTCTCACTGTTACCTTGTGATTTGTGAATCCCTCCAGCTTCCATGAATAAGGGGTAAGCATTGTGTCTGTTATGTCCATTTCTTTGAATGTTTTGTAGTAGAGGATATCTCTGCATGCTACGGTATCGATGAGGATCATCCTTGCCTTATAGTTATGGATCCTTTTCGCGATCAACTTGGCTGGAAGCGAGCTTATTTGTAGAGAAGATATTATTTCCTTGCTTTCAGTATTCCATGCTGGGCCGGTGGGCACGTTCATGAGGGAAAAAATTTGGCTCTTCAATGATCTTATTGATGGGATTTCATCTTGAATTACATTCAAGTCCTTCCTCGTGACTCGCTCTGGTCTCCTCCTCGGATCTCTTTGTACCCCTTCCTATTATCTTGATCAATGAAACGTTCGAGCTCCCATTGGTCTATCTTCTGTTGGATGACCTTCTTCAATGCCCAACAATTTTCCGTCGAGTGATCGTAATCCTTGTGGTATGCACAGTACATCCCTGTCCACTCCCAAGACTCTGCTATCTCATAAGGGAGTGGTCGTGGAGCTGCAAGTTCCACCAAGTTTATGATCTCCTCCCTCGGCTTAGTCAATGGGGTAAGTTCATCATCATAAATCATATTCCTTCGTGGCACTCGTTCTTCCCTCGCACATTCTCTGCGTCTTTTTATAGGGGCCTCGTGAACTCGCTCTAGAAATTCCGTTCCTTGAACTTTATTCTTCCCTGATCGTGATTTATTACCTTCCCTTCTACGCTAATCGTCTCTACTAGGCTCTCTCCCCCGCTTGTCTTTTTTATCAGCCAGCTCAGCTGTCGCTACCCTGAAGACCCATTCATATAGGTCCCCTTTTGTTCCCATGGGACGAAGGCTGAACTCGTACTGAAGTTGTGACGATCTCATCCCCAATTAAAAACACATTCCAATCATCTCATCTATGATCCCTTCTATCTGGTCGGCTACATTCCTAAACCTGTTTAATGACCGCCAGGTCGGTTAGTCGTTTCTTATGTGCTCATGTCGTGAAGAAGTTTTCATAAAATTTCTCTTGTAGTTTATCCCAACTATCAATGCTTCCCTCCTCGCGGAACCACCCTTGTGCTGGTCCGTTCTGAGTACTAACAAAAGCCTTACAAATCATGTGCTCGATGTCCGTAACCAATGCTATCGTTGCTTCGAAATTATGTAGGTGATCACGAGAATTATGTGCCCCCATGTACTTCTCCAAATTGGGGGGCTTGAAATCGGGCCGTGAGGCTATTGTTTAATACACGCGACAAAGGGCGCCATAAGGTTGCCTCTCTTGATCGTCTTTATCTTGTCGGCCTACATTTCTAACATCCTCTTTTGGAGGTCGGCTATGGCGGGATCGGCTATGGGCGGTACTTGGCCATCAAGCGAGCGCTCTCTCTCCTTCGGGAGTGTTGGGACTTCTTTCCATTGGAAATGGGTGGGGGTTGCTAGTTCCAGGTCTTGGGCCTCAGGGTGGGGGCGGTGGAGCTTATCCCCATCATTGCAAGCTCAACTCGTCGCCTCCTCCTTCTATTTCTTTCGTGGTATTGTCTTGCAAGGAGATGTTTTGTGGGTAATCTCCACTTTCAAGTGGTTAGTCGTTGGGGGCTTGCTCCTGCTGCCCGAAGGGATGATAGGTCATTATGCTACGTCCCAACAGGTTTTGAGGGGGTTGTTGCTGTTGCTGGATAGCAGCAATTCTCTGACGAGCTGCCTGGATTGGCAAGAGGAGGTTCGGCTCTAGGGTCGCCTGCTCCACGACGCTCCGAGGGGGAACGACAGCATGTCCGTTTTCTGTGGGGACTTCTCCTCTTGCTTAACGAGTTCCCTAGCCACAACGTCGTTTGGGGCTGGTCCTTGGTGCGCATTGGTATTACCTCCTTGACTTAGGGCGGCGGCTTGGGCCTGTGATGATGTGCCACCAAAATTTTTTCGAAAGGAACTTTGAAATTTTCGTTTCTTTGAAAAACCAATCGAAAAAAGACCGGAGTCGCCACGCCATTTTTGTTTTAAGGGCCAAAACTTTGAAAAATGCCCGAGATTAGAGATTTGGGTTTGGAGGTCACGTTACACGCCGGGAAGGACGTTAGTGTGCACCCGGAATGCCTCGTAAAACGAGTCTTCCAAGCTAAAAACCATTTGTTTGTGTGTGTGTGTGTGTGTGTGTATTACTTTGGCCAAAATAAGTTGAAACTGAGGAAAGTAAAAATTGGGAATTCTTTATTAGACTTTGGACAGATCCCATGATTTTTGGTGTGATTTTTGGGTTGAGTTTTGGTACTCAAAAGATTTTTGGAAGTTGGAAACCATTTCTGCCAGAATGAAAAAGGCAGTGGACACTTGATTTTGAAATGGACTTTAGGGCTTAAAAACTCCAGAATCTGGGAAAAGTCAGAGAATGAAAAATGTCCAAAACACCTTAAATAAGGTTTCTGTAAAAGAACTTTTAATTTTGGAGAAGATTTGAGGACCCCAAAACCTTCTGGAAATCTCAGATATGAGATCTGGACTCCCAGAGACTGGTGATCTGACCTTCAAAAGAAAATTTGAAAAGTGGAGTTTTACTCACGCAAAAAATAAAGTAAAAATATGTCTGGAAAGATCTGGATGTTGGATACAAAAAGTGTTTTGTAGTCAACACGAAATTCCAAGATTATCTGTGTCCAAAAAATTAGACCATGGACTGGGGTCTTAGAAAATTGCTACTGGACAGCAACTTCTCAAGAAGGAAAACATGTTTTTAAAGGGGGTTTGGCATCCATGCTTGTCCCCATTTCCCTAGGTTTTTATTAGTGATCACTTGACATTTTAGTGGTGAATCAACTATCTCAAACATCCTTGGGGTACGTTAGGACTAAGCACATCATTTGCTTGGGAAGGGGAATTTTATCCTTTGAAAATGAGATTTGATGTATGAAAATGATTTTTTAGGGTTTTGAAAATGTGTTTTCTTTGCAAGTAAGTAAGAATACTATGAAAATAATTTTGATCCTTGTAGAAGATCATCCATGGAGATGAACTTCCATGGTGATCTTCTTGAATCTAAGGCAAGAAGATGAACAAACTACATTTTGGAGTTTGAAAATGGATGCATGAATGAAGGAGTTTAGGGTAAGGAAAAGGAGGGTTTACAAATCTTCTTTGTGTTTTGAGTTTTTGGCTTGAATGTAAGAGTGTTTGAGGCTTGAATATGAGAGTGTTTGAGTGAGTGTGATTTTGGGTGAATAGTTGAGAAAAAGGTGACAATTCTAGAGAATTCTCACTGTTTTCTCACTATTTTCGCCAAGGTGCAGTTGCAAATTGTGTTTTTTCTCTTTTTATTTCTGAGACTGAAGGCCTCAATTTATAGCCCTCTGAAATTACAATACCATCCACGCGGACATGATCTGCATCGTGCACTGTTCATTAATTACAGCTTCAGGCTTTGGACACAAGGAATAAAATTCAAATTAAGCAACAGAAAATGTCCCAGCCATTTCTATTTCGGGTTTTTGACCATTTCTTTTGCTTTTTTGATTCTTTCTTTGGTTTATCTTTTTTTGGCAATCCCTAATCTACCCTTACTTGGTTAGAAATGTTAGGAATGTTAGGAATTGTTAGGAATGTTATAACTTTCGTTAATTTTCTAACGAAAATACTAACAAGCTCAAATTGGAGCACTTACAGTAGCCCCTCGGCGACGGCGCTTTCGAAGGAAGCGGGGTCGTCGATAAGAGTAAGGCTCCATATTTGGCAGGATGATCAAGTGATCGAGTGGCTGAACCTATTTAATAGGCTACCTACGTATCCTTAAGAGGAATCAAGCCGGCCGTAGTTCGGGTCTTTGACCCTGGAGATGATGGCGTTTTAGGTGCCTCGAACCTTGAAAAGCGAGTTCGCAGGGTTCTTTGGAAAGAAACTCTGGGGGATAGGAATGACCATTTTCGCCGGGTGGCTATCCGCTCTGGGGATAGAAATGACCATTTTCGGTCGGATGGCTGAAATTGTATATCCGCTCTGGGGATAGGAATGACCATTTTGGTCGGGATGGCTATCCGCTCTGGCTGCTGGATAGGAATCCGGGTGGCTATCCGCTCTGGGGGATAGGGAATGACCATTTTCGGTCGGATGGCTATCCGCTCTGCTGGGGATAGGAATGAACATTTTCGGTCGGATGGCTGAACCTAATGATAGGCTACCTACGTATCCTTAAGAGGAATCAAGCCAATCGTAGTTCGGGTTTTTAACCCCGGAGATGATGGCGTTTCAAGTGCCTCGAACCTTGATGATGGCGTTTTAGGTGCCTCGAACCTTGAAGATGGCATTTTAGGTGCCTCAGACCTTGATGATGGCATTTTAGGTGCCTTGAACCTTGATTTGAAATGGCCTTTCGGTGGACTTTGTCTGCTGCCGAAGGAGAGGGTGACCGTTTTGGTCGAGTGGCTGGACCTAATGATAGGCTACCTACGTATCCCTAGTGGGAATCAAGCCCTTTCGTAGTTCGAGATCTACTCGAGATTCCGTTGGCTTTTGGGATTCCGTTAACTTTGCTGGGGATTTTGTTAGCCTTTGCTGGGGAAAAATCAGACGTATTCGTCGGGGAAATCGGCCTTACGTTTCACTGCCGGGGAATAATTTTGATGAAAGATACGGGATCCCGTTTCTTTCTCGGGAAGATCGGACTTACGTTTTACTGCCGGGGAATAATTTTGATGAAAGATACGGGATTCCGTTAACTTTGTCGGGGAGATCGGACTTACGTTTGACTGCCGTTGATGATTTTCTTGAAAGGGGGTTGACTTTGGTTAACTTTGGTTAACTCTGTTAAGTTGAGGACTAAACTGCAGAGTCCTGAAATTTTAAAGGGCAAAAGGGTCATTTTGACCCTTCAAAACCATCCGCGCGGATAGGGTTTGAAAGTCAGATTGGTTTTTAAAGTGGGCCGCCACCCTTCTCTTTCTTCTTCATTATTTTTGCAGTTTACGAGAGGAGAGAGAGAAAACCGAGGAGAAGCCATTGTTGGCCAAGAAAAGCTTCGAAAATCTTCCGTTTTCTTCGATTTTTCGAGCAATGGAACACGGGGAAGCTGCTATCCATGGTCAAGGACGCGGTCCGGTTGCCGAGAGACGATTAGAGCTTGTCCGAATGAGGAGACATTATACTCTTTCGCAATCGATTGCGGAGGAGCCCTACCCCGATGCGTGGCAACATTGGGCCACTGATCCGAGCCTCCGAACGGTATACTTCGAATCTTTTCGATCCCTTTGTCGATTTCTTGCTCGAATTTGATTTTTGGTGAATTTTTTTTTTTTTTTGAAAATTCGAATATCAATGTTCTTGGCCTTGGATTTTGATTTTGATGCTTTGCATGTTGTAATGAGTATATGGGTAATGCATTTTGCTTGAAAAAAGAATGGACATTTTTGTCAAATTTTTTTAAAATATCCGAAAATTGTAGTTAAAATTCGAAAAATTTGTGTTTTTGACTTTGAATCTTGATTTTGATGATATGCATGTTGCATTGTGTTTGAAAAGAATGGGCATTTTGCCATTTTTTTTTTGTTGTTTTTTTTTTTTTGAAATATGACATGAATGTATGCATGTATGCACTCTTGTAGGATTTTTTTTTTTGTAATGGGATGATGAATGATGATATGAATGCATTTTTTTTTTTTTTGAGAATATGATTTTCTATGAAAAATGGGACGGAGTTTTTGCTTCCGTTGAATGAATGTATGCATGTTATTTTATGAAAATGGGACGGAGTTTTTGCTTCCGTTGACTCCTTGTATGAATTTTTTCTTCATGTATGAATGAATGTTGATTGAGATTTGCTGAAAACTGCCTTCTTTTGTGCGAGAAAAATGGGGTTAGGTCCGTTGTATGCTGTTATGCTGCCGAATTTTCTTCAAAATTTTATGATGCATGTGTATTTTTTTTTTGAATGCAAATGCCAAGTGAAATTTTTTTTTTTTTTTGACATTTTTGTTTCTCTTTTTTTTTTTTATTGCAGGGTGGAAACAATTTCGTGACGGAGCAGTTGAATAAGATGAAGACTCGAGGATCAGTAGAGTCTGTTATTGGTCTATGGGACCTAGCTTCCGATATTGCGCAGGAGCTTTGATGAGTCCGAGACAGATTGTCATTGAGACCGGCCGTACGAGTTCATTGAGTGCTTGAGGGGGTTGGTCAAGTTTCCCAAGAGTAAGGGTCCGATCTTCGCTTTGGCACAAAGACCGGTGGGACGTGACCCACACATTTCACTTCTCCTCGGGCGAGGCGACGGTTACGCTTTCCGACTATGCCGCGATCACGGGTCCTGTCCTTTAATGGACGCAAAGATTGAGTGGGGAGACGGCTACGGCCGATCGGGATCTGCAGGCCCCGCTAGGGTTTTCCCTATTCCCAAAAAGGGGATGGGTATGGAGTACGCCGTGGTCGAGGGAAATATTGTGGAGATAATTGGGAGCTACGAGGCCGGAGATGAGAGGATAGGCGCCGAGCGCATTGCTAGGGCCTTTTATGGTTTGCTTTTTTCGAGCACTCTTTTTGGACATGCCGAGGGGACAGTTGTCTTTGCTTTGCCGAGGTCCTTGGAGGACGTGGGGATGGCCGGAGAGATATCTTGGGGAGAGGCAGTGGCGGCGAGCTCTATTTCGCTCTAGATCGGAATAGCGGGAAGGCCGGTTCCTTGACATGCTTCGAGTTCCCTCTGGAGGTATAAGCTTTCCTTTCGCTTTCCTCTTTCCTTTAAGCACGTATCTTTTTCGCACTTAATTGATTTGATTTTTACCTTTCGCAGTATGGGCGTTGGAGTTCTTTCACGTCACGATGTGGCGACACCAAGAGAGTACGTCGGGCGTATCCGGCCACGCCTCCCGGTCCAAGTTTGCCCTGAGAAGAAGGGTTCCGTAGAGGGCGCACGACCCTCGAGATACGAGTGGACCGCCCGCCTTTGACGGGGGTGAGACAGATGAGGGGATGATATTCTATCCCCGGGATCGTTTCGATGTGGCGCAGCTGTGGGGCGCTGAGGTATGGACCGTGCAGCGGAGGATTTTGAGGGGCTTGACTTGCGATGTCTATTATCTGGGGGAGAGGGTGACGCGCCAGCATGGCGTGAATTCGCCTCTGTTGACACCGATGGAGCCTCCTGCCGACATGATGCACCCTAGAGAGAGATCTGTGACCTGGGATGATTACCGGGGCGGCCAGCACTTCTCGGCATTTGTGGCAATTGAGCTGTATCTAGTATTTGTCTTGAGGAGGCTGAGGACGCCCCAGGTTCTTGAAAGAGAGGGGTTAGGGGTCCCACGGTACCCTCGGACGGACTTTTCATATGTCCAGGATGGGGTCCAATTGAGGGTGCAGATCCCTCAGCCTAAGCGGCTTCCACGAGCTTTCCGGCCTCGTCCGGGTATGAAGGTATGGCTTCTCCTTCCCACCTCTCTCTTTTTTTTTGCTTCTGTCTTTTCTTTTCTTTCCTGTCATCATTTTTCGCTTCAACTGTTTCTAACGCTTTTGCTTTAGTGTAGTTTCCGGAGGTGGTCGTGGAGAAGCTGACGAAGCAGGTGATCGGGGCTAAGAGATTCATCAGGAGGATGGTGGCTGTAGACACCCCATTCTGAACTCATAATTACATGATTACACTACTCTTCATCTCTTCTTTATGTTTTGATGAAAGCATATCAGTTTCGTCATGTTTCGTTAAGTTTCTAACTAACCTCGTTAGTTCTGGACCTAACTGACTAACGGAACAACTGAAGAGGACAAAATAGTCATCAGACTAGTTATCTCGCACGAGATATCATATCTCGCGCGAGATATCCCCTCGACAGGATGTGCAGAAATCACTCCCCTTCTCCGTTTCAAACTCTCTTTTTGGATAAAACCTTATCAATTCGGGTATCCAATCGTAACCGAGTTCGGAACCTTCCTAGGGTAATTTCCCTCTCCACCTTCACCTCTCCAACCTCCTATAAATACTGGATGACTTTCAGTGTTTCAGAGGTCGACAATTTCACACAACACACACATTTTGTAGGTTTCTCTCCCTGAAAGATTCCTACAAAATCACCCTAAATCACCTAAAATTCGTCCTTCAACCACGTTGATTGACGAACATCGAAGCCCGAATCAAAGGACCAAGGCGAAGCTCCGTCCGCATCAAGATCCAAATCAAGGATCGAGGCAAAGCTCTGTCCAAATCAAGGTTCGACTCTAAACTTGAGTCGAAACTCTGTCCGAATCTCTTCTCAAAAGGTAATCATCCTTTAAACTTTCGTTTCTCTTCTCAACCTCTCTATTGATTTTAGAGTAGTGTAATCCCATCAAAAGGATTAGCCTAGAGTCCTTTCAGTCAATGAAGGCGATCTCGAAGCATACAATCCGACATTCCTAATCAAGAAATTGATTAGGGTTTATTTGTTCTTCTTTAATTATTTTATTAAAAAGATTGAAAACCTCTATTTTCTTTAGCAAGACCGATCTCCGGATTGGGTGAAATGGATGCCTTCTAAACCTACCCATTTCATAACCTAAGCCCCGAACCCAAATCTCTTTCAAAATGGTTTTCCTATGTTTCCAATCAAATAATATAGGTGGCGACTCAAAAAGATGAAAAGATTGAAATTTTCTCACAACGCTACAGTGGCGACTCCGCTGGGGACTTAAAATTAAGAGGCTTAAACTTGCGTCAAAATTAAAAGAGAGGTTTTCAAAAATTTAGTAAATTCGAATTTTTTGCTCTCAGATGAAGCATGTCTCGCGGCGAGATATCATATCCCGCGCGAGATATGGCTTCGGCAATCTGGTTGTTTTCTGGTTTCTCCTGTTCATCCCGTGGTCCAAGACGAGGGTCGAACACGCAAGGGGGATCCCAGAATTCATTATCTGCAGAGTTCTCACATTTTAAGGCCTCCCTTAAGGTGTAGAACTCGAACCTTTATTTCATTTAAATAATTGATTATTATTTATGAACTGCGTGCGATTGGGTTTTATTTAATTAAAGTCCGGTCCATTGGGGATTCGGGAGTTGTAAATTGAATTATTTATCTCTCTTTATCTCTCTTTATGTGGAACTACGACGGCCTGAGTCTTCCTAATTTGGGAGAAACGTAGGCAACCACTTGGTGCGGCCACTATCTGTTTTTCTTTTATTTTAAAAAAAAAAAAAAATCTCTATTTTTACTCTATCACCTAGATTGACTCTCACACACGCGCACTCATATTATATCTGTCATTGCACTACATACCCTTGATAAACCCGGGACCCACACTAAGGACGGATGACGGTAACCACCTAGTCGCCGGTCTCTCCGAAGTTGGATCATCCCACTCCGCGTATTCAATCCACCTAGATTGTCATATCGCGGGGAGCCTAGCCTTCCAGCCCTGCATCGCCACATATCATGTAGATTGTCTTTCTAGGAACACTCCGTGACCGGTCGGTTTTGACTTGGTAATCTTTCTTGTCTATGACCAAAATAAAGTTAATGTAAAGTTGACAATCGAGAAAGGATTCGGAAAAGTCCCTTCGAAAAAAGAAAAAGTCCCTTCGGAAACGTCCCTTCGGAATGACCCTTTCGGAAGTCCCTTTAAAGAAAAAAAAAATCCTTCCGGTCAATTTTACGTGGCTTTATTTTACAAAGAATGGTTAATTACCGAGTCCCTAGGTTTGGTTTGAATTACGTATACCTGTAAGATTTACCTAGGATGCTAGATAGAAAACGGATCTTCGTCCGTCCGACCATGAATCTAGAAAATAAAATGAGGAAAAATCCATCTTTCCAGATGGTTATCTCGTGCGAGATTACCTCGTCTCGCGCGAGATTTTATTTGCAGAATCTGTGTTTGTAATTGATGATCGATGTGCGCTCCCTCCTTGAGTCAAAACTCCGTCTCTAATAAAAATAAAAACTTCAAAAAAAATCACTCGTGAGGTAATTTTAACCATCATCCTTTTCTCCATCTAGGATCATTTGAGGCTAATATTCGAAAAGGCGTCTCGTCGAGATATCTCTAGTTCATCTCTAAGGTCGTCAAGCTCCCTTACCTCTCCATCGGTAGCATCTCAATTTCTTTCCGACACGATGAATTCCGAAGCACTCAAGAAGGAAATTGAGGATCAAAGGATTCGATATGAAGAAATGCTACAAGCCCAAGCCGATGAAATGGAGGCCAAGTTATAACTTGAAAGGAGAATCGAAGCCGGGGAAATGAAAGCCATGGTTGATGAACTCCGAGCCATGAAACTACAATTGGCCGAATTAAGCTCAAAGAAGAAAGAGAATGAGACTTCTTCCGATGATGAAGTATCATACACTAAGAAGGCTAAAAGACACCGCAAGCACAAGAAAAAGGTGTATGTGCCTAGCTCATCATCTTCCTCCTCTGACAATGAGAGCTATGCTTCCGAGAAAGAAAGCAAGGACGAACCACTTACCATGGCAATGCTAGAAAAGAAACTTTCATCCCTCGATGTGAGTAAGGGAGCCTCGCTCTCTATTGACTATGACACCCTTCGTCAATCCATGTCAAAGCTTCCTAGAAAGTACAAGACACCTGACATTGCAAAATTCAATGGTTCTACTTGCCCTAAAGCTCATTTGGAAACCTACTCTTGGGCCATGCTACCTATGGGTGTCGATGACAACTTGCTAGTCCAATGCTTCCCTCAAACCCTTGATGGTGCCGCTAGAGATTGGTACATGACTCTTCCACTCTCCACAAGGCTCGATTGGCCACTTGCTAGTCGTACCTTCCAAAAGCAATATGAGGACAACTCCACTTACCGCACTACTAGGAGAGACCTTGAGCAAACCAAGCAACTTCCGAATGAATCATTCGCAGACTTCGTCAAGAGATGGAGGATCAAACTGATTGAAATCGTTGATAGGCCATGCCTAGACGAACAAATTCACATCCTACTTCAATGCCTCCGCGAAGAATACCAAGAGAAGCTTGCCGGCAATTACTTCCCTAGTTTTCTCGAACTCCATAAATCGGGCCTTAGAATTGATGAATTGATCCTTCTTAGAAAGAATTCAGAAAAGGAGAATCATCCAACAAAGGGGAGCACCGGTCGTACCTATCATGATTTTGGTGGGACTACTCTTAAGGAAATGTACGATGATCTAGTAGGCCAAGGAAAACTGAAGCCAATGGAAGACTATCATCCTAAGAAAATGAGAGAAGATTGGGACCACGACAAATTTTGCGAGTACCATCAGTTTAGTGGTCATGACACCAACAATTGCTACAATTTGAGGGATGCCATCCAAGACTTGTATGAAGCCGGCAAGATCAACTGAAGCATCACCACCTTGGGGCTCCGATTGTCCTCTCCCTTTTTCCTTTGAAAAAAAAAAGAAAAGAAGAAAAAAAAAACATAGATTAGGTAAATTTCCTAGTATGTTCTCGAAGAGTCGTTCTGTCTTTCTAGTACATCTCTATCCTCTCTAGTTTGTGTCAAGTAAACTATCGAGTCTGTTTCGAATTTCCTTATCAATAAAAGTTATCTCTTTACCCTAAACACTTTCCTAAGAGTTGTTCTTCTTTATGAGTATCATTTGATCTATGTTGAATAGTGGGCCTTATTCCTTAAATCATCACGAAAGATAGAAGCTTCTAAACAAGTTTGAAATGAAAACTATCCTTAGAAGGCTTAAGGCTAAACATTACTCATGTTGAAAGTCGAAGATCAACAAACGAAGGAAGCCAAAGGCGCTGCTATCAACATTCATCCCAAGAAAAGTGGGGCTACTCAATTCAAGGCTTTGAGAGTACAAAAATAAAAAGCTCGCTAGGTCGAAACTTCTCAAATCGTCCTAGGCAAAAATAGAGCATCAAAAAAAAAAAAAAAAAAAAAAAAAAAAAAAAAAAGAGAAAAACTCTCAAGCCTTCATCGCCCCACAACAAGGATGGAATTTCAACAAATGCAAGAAGGACTCTCCCGCAAAGAAGAAGAGTCAAGTGATATCAATGAAGAAAACAGGATCCCTCAACATCCTCTTACAATGAAGCCCGAATGGCAACGCAAATGAAGAAGACTTTCAACATCAATCCATAAAGAGAAATGTTTAGCCTTAATTCATACTAATGATTGGCTTTCTTTTCAAATTCGTTAAGAAATTTCTAGATGATACAAGGTCCATTAAAAGTAGAGCAACTTTTCTAGACCTTTGAGCCATATAGCGTTCTTTGTTGAGTCTAGGGGCTTCCTCTTAACCATTCTCATACACACTCTTGAAATCCAAGCATCAAAACTGGGGCTTCCTAACCTTTCCTCCCCCAGTCAATCCCTACTCAAACTCTCGAGAGTAATCAAATCTGCATTAGGGGCTTTTCTTTTCGCTTCTCACTCTCATCATTAAAGAATATACTCCCCAAAAGAGTCAATGCTTGGATCATCTTCCAAAAAATAGAGTCCGTCTCTCCTCAATTAAACTTGAGATCTCATCTTTTTCCTTAATGAGATTCTTCCAACTGAGTCACCTTCGAGTACACATACTTTTCAAAAAAAAAAAGAGAATAGCTCGCTAGGTTGAAAAACTCGTAAAGAGCGGCCTAGGCAAAAGTTAGAGCACAAAAACAAAAGACGCAAAAGAGATGCCCGCTAGATTGAAAACCCGAAAGGGCAGTCTAGGCAAAAACCAGGGTGCGTCACAAAAAAAAAAAAATCAAAGGGAAAGAGGAGGGGATCCTTCTTCGACTCACGCAGTCTCACGAAGTCATCTACAACATACAAGAAGTCTTGGGGCTTAGTGTCAAGAGAAGCCTTGGAAAATGCGTGCTTTGGATTAGGCACCATAAGTTCTACACAGCAAAAGCCATTGGAGTGGTTTAGACCTTGTTCAGTCAATGATCATCACATGAGAAACTTGGGGCTTGACGATGAAAAGGTCCTGCGACAACGAAGAAATCCTCGAACCATCTCGAACCTTAGTGTTGAACTTGGGTTATCTCAACGGAATCCTATTAGACGATTGTCTCATTCGATCTTTAGATGGACTTCACGAGTTGGTCTTCAAAACCAAAATCTAAATCACACAAACGATTTTCAATTCTCACATAATAGAACTCATTCTCCCCGCTGATTCTTGGAGTCGAGTGCACATTGATCGTCTTGAACAAACAAATGCTTAAGTGAATGTATGTTGTTATGCAAATGCTTTCACTAACCCTCTTGCAGGAATTAAAATACGTAAGGCACGTCAAGTGCCTATTTTCAAAAATTAGATCAAACATTTTGAGTGTTTGGATTTTGCCTACCATCTACCTTTCCATATAGCAATGCATCCAATTAAGTGCGTCGAGCATCTCTTAAAGCGTCAAGCATCCATCGCGTCAAGCAACCATCGCGTCAAGCAACCTTTGCGTCAAGCATCCTTTGCGTCAAGCAACCATGGCGTCAAGCAACCATCGCGTCAAGCAACCATGCGTCAAGCAACCATAGCGTCAAGAAACCATCGCGTCAAGCATCCGTCACGTCAAGTGCCATGCGTCAAGCATATTCCAACAAAAAGCCCGATTCAACGTCCAGACAGGTGGATCGTCAACAATTAGGTGTGTCAAACATCCAAGATGTGTCAAGCATCTAGGGTCAGTATGTCAAATACTTACCTTATCAAAAGCCCGATTCAACGCCCAGACAGGTGGATCGTCAACAATTAGGTGTGTCAAGCATCTACAAGTAGTATGTCGAGTACTACTCAACAAAAGCTCGGTCTTGAATCACCAGGATCGTCACCAACAAAAGCTCGGTCTTGAATCGCCAGGATCGTCACCAAGTAGGTGTGTCAAGCATCTACAAGTAGTATGTCGAGTACTACTCAACAAAAGCTCGGTCTTGAATCGCCAGGATCGTCACCTCAACAAAAGCCCGGTCTTGAATCGCCAAGATCGTCACCTCACTTCAAAAAACAGGTATCTTCAGAATTGGGTCATGATTTGATTCCTCAGTATGGATTTGCCTTTTCAAAAAATAAAATCGTCGCAATTTTCAAATGATTTTCAAAATACCTAAAGCAACCTTTTCGTGTTTTGGAGTCGAACTACGTTTTGGTCTGATTCTCCGATAGAGATACGTAGGCAGCCGTGCGGCACGACCATTCCAAATAAGGCTTCGTAATGATGTCTTTTCTATCGACGACACTTCTTCTTTCATAAGACACATGCCGCCGAGGGGCTCAGAGACACCCCATTCGAACTCATAATTACATGATTACACTACTCTTCATCTCTTCTTTATGTTTTGATGAAAGCATATCAGTTTCGTCATGTTTCGTTAAGTTTCTAACTAACCTCGTTAGTTTTGGACCTAATCGACTAACGGAACAATCGAAGAGGACAAAATAGTCATCGTACTAGTTATCTCGCACGAGATATCATATCTCGCGCGAGATATCCCCTCGACAGGATGTGCAGAAATCACTCCCCTTCTCCGTTTCAAACTCTCTTTTTGGATAAAACCTTATCAATTCGGGTATCCAATCAGAACTGAGTTCTGGAACCTTCCTAGGGTAATTTCCCTCTCCACCTTCACCTCTCCAACCTCCTATAAATACTGGATGACTTTCAGTGTTTCAGAGGTCGACAATTTCACACAACACACACATTTTGTAGGTTTCTCTCCCTGAAAGATTCCTACAAAATCACCCTAAATCACCTAAAATTCGTCCTTCAACCACGTTGATTGACGAACATCGAAGCCCGAATCAAAGGACCAAGGCGAAGCTCCGTCCGCATCAAGATCCAAATCAAGGATCGAGGCGAAGCTCTGTCCAAATCAAGGTTCGACTCTAAACTTGAGTCGAAACTCTGTCCGAATCTCTTCTCAAAAGGTAATCATCCTTTAAACTTTCGTTTCTCTTCTCAACCTCTCTATTGATTTTAGAGTAGTGTATTCCCATCAAAAGGATTAGCCTAGAGTCCCTTCAGTCAATGAAGGCGATCTCGAAGCATACAATCCGACATTCCTAATCAAGAAATTGATTAGGGTTTATTTGTTCTTCTTTAATTATTTTATTAAAAAAATTGAAAACCTCTCTTTTCTTTAGCAAGACCGATCTCCGGATTGGGTGAAATGGATGCCTTCTAAACCTACCCATTTCATAACCTAAGCCCCGAACCCAAATCTCTTTCAAAATGGTTTTCCTATGTTTCCAATCAAATAATATAGGTGGCGACTCAAAAAGATGAAAAGATTGAAATTTTCTCACAACGCTACAGTGGCTTGTAGAGCCCCTCGGGCTAGAGCGAGGCGACCACAGCCGGCGCCTGTCAGGCGGGAGGCTTCCCCTATCCCTTCAGAGACTTCCTCCGAGACTCCTCTTTCTCCTCTCCTTGATCCCCGCGTGGTACTACCTTCGGATCACGTCATTCTCGGAGACCCGTACGGGCAGGGACACGTCTGGCAGCATGGTGGGTCTTCTTCACATGTCCAGGAGTCTGACGCATTCACCTTCGGATATGACTTTTTTGCAGATCTTGGCTTGCCCTATCAGAGCGTGCCGGTTGGTCCTGACGAGCCTTCTTCCGGGGACGAGGACGATGATTCTGAGCCCGAGACATTCATGGCTACCGAGGAAGGGGGCCCGAGCCGCAAGAGGGACCGGGGGAAAGGCCCAGCCACCGAGGACTCTGACTGACGATCCTTCGAGACTGATATTTTGAGATTGATTTCTGAGACTGAGATTGTATTTAGACAGATACAGTTTATTTTTATGCACATTTTTTTTTGCTTTCTTTTTTTTTGCTTTTTTCCTCTTTTTTTTTTTTAGGGAATGTAATAATCTAGGATTATTGTTATTTATTATTATTATTTTTTTTAATGCAATGCTGTATGAATGCAATGTTGCATGAGCCTCAGTTTTTTGGCAAGGGTGTAGATGTTTGGTGTATGGACTAGTTTGGACAGGCTTTGGCTGAGACAAAATATTCCTTTGGTGCAGCAGTTTGGACTGTTGCAAAGATTTTTTTTTTTGGTAGCAATACTATCCGCGCGGATAGGACAGGAATCTGACACTGTCCTTTAATTTTGCTTCAGATCTGGTCTTCCTTTATTTCAAATTCAAACACCTTCTTCAACCACCAGTTTAAACAGCCATTTTCGGGGAGAAGGAGAGAAAAACCATGGAGAGAATTGTGAGTATGCAAAATCCGCCCAAATTGTCCCAAAATTCTCAAATGCAATTCTTCACCAAGTTTAAAGAGTGGTCTCGGGAGATTATGCATGAGAGGAGGTCATTTTTTGAAGAAAGGTACAAGGTGAAGTGCTTATGGTCCCTCAAAGAATTGGTTCCGGACTACGACCTCTTGAGAGCTTCTTCCTCATTTTGGGATACTAGAAGGCATGTCTTTTGCCTTTCTTACAATGAAATGGTCCCGACTGTCGAAGAATTTCGGGCCTTGCTTGGTGGTCCCGAGGTGGAGGAGATTGCGATTCCTTTTCCCGGAGGGGCCTCTTTCGTTGATAGATTGTGCAACCTCCTTCATCTTTCCCCGGAGGAAGCACAAGGTATGATCTGTGATCCCGATCATTTTAACATTTCTGGTCTCCCTGATAGATTTAGGGGCTTAGGCTTGCTTGATGATGCCTATTGGGATGCCTTCGCACTCTGCATGTTCGGGACCTTGTTCATGGTTTATTCTTTTGGGATCTGTCATCGGTCTCTGCTGGATATTGTTGTTCATTGTCGCTTGGGCAGAGATGTTGTACCTTTGATCCTAGGAGAGACTTTTCATGCTCTCGACAGGCTGGCTACCGGGAGAAGGTATATGCACGGGGGCAGCCCGTTCCTCTTGACTCTGTGGCTGATGGAGCGCTTGGGGATTCTTCAGGAAACTTCTGATATGATCAAGCCTTGGACATTCGCCAGGAGAGGGGTTGCTGTAGATTTTGATGATCAGGGCTCATGGGAGCGTTGGATGGCTGGTCGCCAGACAGAAGATATCAGATGGTCAGTGCCTTGTTGGCGGGTGGAGACTCGCAGAGTACTTCAGGACGGATCTCCTGTAGTTATGCTTCCGGGGCTTTCTCAGTCCAGCTTTTACATTCCGTCTTTGGTTCTGAGACAATTTAGCTTGGAGCAGGTTCCTTTGGAGGACTTTGATGATTTAGCCACCAGGGTGGTGGCTTCTGTTTCTATGGACGATCCTTCGGTGTTTTCCTTTCTTTCCCGAGTATGGAGGTATGACGTCTTTCCTCCTCGGGTTATCCTCAGGCGTCCGAGACCTGTGTTCCTGACCACTTGGTACCTGGATTGGTACGAGAGGCATTTTGGAGAGACTCAGATGGCTATTTTGAGACGGCGTGAGGCCATTGTGGGTGCGGAGGACCTGACAGTTTCGGAGAGGAGGAGGGCCGAGGCGAGGGCCAACCCTTACGACAGGAGCAGAGATACTGTGACCGACTATGAGGCTTATGTCAAGAGGCAGGAGAGGAGGACTCATATGCTACCAGCTAGGCTACAGGAGATGAGAGATGACGCTAGGGCTACCAAGGCCCTGACAGAGGCTGGTTTGATAGATCCTGTTCCTATACCAGAGCTTGGTAGGAGGAAGACCGACATTTTTGCTGTTCAGAAGAAGAAGACTCGAAGGGGGAAGAAGAGGGGAGAGGCCAGTACGAGTGGCTTGGAGTGATTCTGAGTTTTCCGAGTATCCCTTTCTTGTCGTAGCAGACACATTAGTTTGGTTATGTATCTTAGTTTCTTTTAGCAGGTTGCCAGTTGTAGGAATGAACCGGGCTTAGACTCATCAAAAAGCTTTTAACTTGTAATGAATATGTGAATTGCTTTAGAGTTTTTCGAGACGCTTTCATGGTCTGATCAGTGTATTGTTGTCAGAGTTTGACTTTTATTTGTGTTTTAGACAGAACCGTTTCCGGCTGCCTACGTTCCCTTCGGACAAAAGGGCTCAGGTCTCCGTAGTTCGACCTGGTCGATTTTGTTTGTTTTTTTTTTTGTTTGTTTTTTTTTTGTGCAACCCTGTTTTTTACCTAGGCCGCCCTTTTCGGGTTTTCAACCTAGTTGGGTATTACTCTTTTGGCACTCTTTTTTTTTATCACTTTTTTTTTTGACTCAGTGTTTTTTTTTTACGCGTAGTATCTGCGCAGCTTGTCACCATTCACTGGGTGTACAAAGGGATTTCCGTCGAGGTCTGCAAGTTGTACGGCTCCTCCGGAGAAGATCTTTTGGACGATGTATGGCCCGACCCAGACAGGCTCCCATTTTCCAAGCGGGTTGACACGGATCGGGGGCTTTTCTTTCAAAACGAGATCACCTTCTCGGATCTCCCGATGCTTTACTTTCTTGTCAAAGGCTCTGGCCATTCTCCCTTGGTAGGCTCGGATATGTTCCATTGCTTTCAATCGTCGCTCATCTAGCAGGGCCAATTCATCGTGGAGACTTTGGAGCCATTCGACCTCGTTGATCTGGCTTTCCAACAACACACGGAGTGAGGGGATTTCTAGCTCGATTGGGAGTACGGCTTCCATTCCGTATGTGAGGGCAAACGGTGTTTCCCCGGTTGCCGTTCTGACGGATGTTCTGTAGCCCCAGAGTGCCAGGTATAACTTTTCGGGCCAATCTCGACCTTGGACCGCCATTTTCCGGATGATGTTTTCCAGAGTCTTGTTTGCTGCTTCGACGGCTCCATTGGTTTGGGGCCTGTAGAGAGATGACTTGTGACGGGTTATTCGAATTACGCGGCGGCTGTCGCATTCCCCTTCGAAGTGGGATCCATTATCTGAGATGATTTCGGCTGGCAACCCGTATCTGCATATGATGTTTTCTTTGATGAAGAGGGCTACTTTCTTTGAATTGAGGATTTTGTAGGATATTGTAAGGCATTCTTTTCGGTTCCTTCGAAGAAATTACCAATCTGCGTCTCTTTAGGCTCCTCCGCAGTTCCCAGATTCACACTCGTCAAAATCCCTTCGGCAGCTTGGGCTCGATTTTCCTCTTTCCGAACAACCTGTTTAAAGATTTTTGTTTTCTTTTTTTTTTTATTTAATGTGTCTGCTTCTTTATCTAATGAATTATTATTAATTTTTTTTTAATTCATCATTAGTTAAAGTGGCAATCAAGGGATACCCAGAAAGGTTCGTCATTTCATTAGGAACGAAAGGAAGTACAGCATTTGCTTCAGACTCGTAGTCTTCAGGCGTAAGGCCATCGGACGACCCTAGAGACTCGACTTTAACAATGAGAGACTCGGAGGACTCTTCCTAGATTGACACAAAGGGACGGGAGACCAATCCAGGCTTGGTGATCATTTCTTCTTTGGTCGCGGACGGGCCTGAGAGAGTTCCCGATTCCTTAATGGCATCGCTGTCAGGGGCGTCATGACTCGGGAATTGTACTGTGCTCCATCCTCGATCATCGCTACCATTTCTTTGGCTGATTGAAATCAATCGTGTCCGGCACTGGATCTCTTCCCGAATAATCGTTGCATAATCGGACCATCCCAGTCATACGAAAAGACTTCGCGGCTTTGGCTTTCGGCACGGTCAATTCAAACTCGGGTTTCGGACCTTCCCCGGGCGTAGGAATTGTGGTTGTGAGCTTCTCGAACTGTTCCACTAGGCTTGGCACGCCTTTGAAAGTGTACTCACTCTTCATGGTAGTGGTAGCCGGGTATCTTGGGTAGGTCCAAACATTCAGCGGACCGGGTTAGCTTTGGCTCCCGAACTTGTTGAGGCTATCCTGTAGCTTCACCACCCTTCGTAGGAGTGGGCTCGTGATGTTACCCGGTTGTGTGGGACCCTTTACAAAGTAGTCAGCCAAATTAGACCGAAAGGGAGAGATTTAGGGTCGTCGACCAGGGACCCTTCCGTGATAGCTCCAAATTCTTTTCCTTTTGCGGTGTCCACCGAGGAGGCCTCATATCCTGTGCCATGGCGAGTTTTCTGTCCTTTCACCTCGATGAGCTTGTGAGTTCCTTGTTGGTGTTTCCCCAGACCGAGGCCAGGTAGATAGCTCATTTTTCTCATCATTTTCAAGACCGGGGGGATTTTATCCCGGGTGATTGTCAGATCTATGTTGCAAACTTGGGCCTTTGGAGGCTCGACCGTGAAGCCTGTTAGCATGAGACCTTCCTCGTCATGTTTGATTTCCATAATAGGTATTCCACCTGTATCCGTGCCCTCCAAGGTGACTAAATCCCCATAAATGGTCATCAGGTCCCCATTCGAGACGAATTTCACACACTGGTGGAGGCTTGAGGCGACCCCCTTGACCTGATGCAGCCAAGGTCTTCCCAATAAGGCATTAAAAGTGATCGGGATGTCAATAACCTGGAATTCCACAGGTATCAATTTCTGTCCAAACCAGAGGTCCAAGGTAGCAACTCCAAGGACTGCTCGGGATGTCGAGTCGTAAGCTTTGACTGTGAGGGAGGAAGGTTTTAAGTCCGTGGACTTGATGTCAAGCAGGCTCATGATCTTTGCCGGAAGAATGTTCATTCCGGACCCATTATCAACCAGGACCCGAGGGAGGCGTCGTTCATCCAATTGGACTGTGATGAAGAGAGGCTCGTTATGATCAGCCCCAAATTGAGGGAGGTCGAGATCTGTGAAAGTGATTATGTTCCCGTAGTGGATGTTTCCAATCAGCTGTACCACGTCATCGGGAGTAGCATCAATGGGCACCAGAGTGCGAGCCAGGCTTTCTTCCAGCTTTAGCTTGTGGGGATAGGATGAGGTGAGCAGGGACCATAGAGAGATGTTGGCCTGTGTTTGCTTCAACTGGGTGAGCACGGGATCCTCTTTTCCGGGGTCAGGAGCTTCGACTGTCTTAGCATAGGGGCGGCGGTTCTCCTCGTGTGCTTGATCTCGTGGCCTTCTTATCTCGCCTTGGAATTCCCTTGGAAGATTTGCACGGATCGGTTTAACAGTTAACTTCCTCATCGCCGCTTGACTGGATTTCTTCAACGCCGCTAAGGTCAATGGGGAGCCTTTTTGGCTATCGGCCACCGGTTCCCGACGGAGTCAGCAACGGTGAGGGCCGAGCCGCATCGGCTCCTTCCCCGGGCGGCCCTTATAACCGCTTGCCAAGTCACGTAAAGCTTTTGAGTCCGGGGTTGTGTTGTTGCCCCTCGGATGGCCCACGAGCTAGGGCGTCCTCCGATTCACTCTCATAGCCTGCCTTGCTCATAGTTATCATACAACAAGAGTCGCTCTTGTCGGGGCTCGGCGGCTTTTCGATCTCATCCCGGTATAGTGCAACCATTCTGGTTCCTTTCTGTAATACTCAGAGCTGGAAATGATTATAGCATTCTGTGTGGGAGGTGCATCCGGTATCATGCCGATTTCCAGGACTTCTCTGAGAGCTTACATACATTCGGGGAAGGTGACCTCTTCTTGGGTAACTCTGACAAGGAGTGTTACTTTGTTTCGGGGTGGATTTGATCTGACCATGGTTATTTTCTCATTTGGGCGGATGGGAGTTAGTTTCCCTCTCTCTATCAGATCTTCGACTATCAGCCTGGATCGGATGACTGAAAACCCTTTCCCCAAAGCATGGTAGACAGTGTTGAACTCTAAGACATCCACGTGCTCAGACCCAGGAAACTTCATGGCCTTCATATCCTCGGTTTCATATTCGTCTTCCGAAGTGTCTTCGGTCTTATGGCTATCAGCCTCCATTTCATCATACATCTTCTTTCTTTCTCCCTTGCAAGTAGGGCAGCCACAAGTAAAGGATAGGAAACGTTCCCCCTCGTAGTTCGATGTAGCAGCTCGATAGATCTGGGTCCAAATAAGGAGCACCCGGGGTCCATTGTCGGGCACTGGAGCAATTAGGAAGGCGTCATGTGGATCCATAGGTATGAAAGCCACTGGGGAAACGTTTAGATCAATAACCCTTTTTAGTGATTGCAGGCACTCGCTGTGCTCAAGCGGCCCGGTTGTAACCCTTACGGTTGTTATGCCATCCGTTCTTGGGAAAGAAGAAAAAGATCCGATGACGTTCACGAATTCCTCATCTTCTGGTCGCTGAAACCCTCCATTCTCGACCAGTGCTTCAATGAACCCTTTCCATTCACCAGTCAGGTTCTTATAAGGAACATTGTGTTCTAGGATTTCGGATGTGTACGGATCTGGGCGCGGGCTTTGTTGTCCCTCATCCTCTGAAGTATCCGGACACTGACCACAGGTGCATCTTAAGAGGTGCAGCTCTTGGGGGCCCATCCCTACTGGCATTTGACTTGCATTTTCCGGTGGTCCTTCATCGTCGCTTGCTGACAACCAACCATTGTGTCTAGCTCCCATGGGCTCATTTTCGGCATGATTGTTCCAGATTGTTTCCGGATATGGGGCCTCAGTTGACTCTTCGCTCTCGTCATTATCATCGTCATCGCTGTCGTCGGAATCATCTTCCCATACTACCGGGATTTTGGCTGAGAGGGAACGCCGATCGAACCCGTTAGGGGAATATGGGTGCGTGCAGCCGCAGAAATTGTCATATGCTCCCATTTTCGGAAGTGATAGTTGCGACTCCGCTTCTCCTCCCAGAAACTGCGGGGGAAGAGTGAGAGGGGGTGGCACGTATTTGATTCCCGGCAGGATATAGAAGGAGTCCTCCTCTTTCGATTCTTCGCTGTTCTCGGGATCATATTCGGCCTCTCCCAAAGCCAACTTGCAGAAGTGTACTAGCTCCAGATGCTCTTCGGCCTCTTTGCTGATAAGCCCCAGTACAGGCGCTCGCCGGAAGCTTTCTTGTCCGATTCTTCTCGATTGTTCTAACCATCTTGTGTAAATGGTTCTCTCATGTTTTGACCGAAACAGTCCCAGTTCTTCAGTATTAGCTATCCCTTCCTCTGAGAAGTAGCGAGTTTCATATTCTTGCAGGAAATCTCTGACATGAGACCAAGGTGGGTTGATTCGTTCGATATCCTCAAGGCTGAGGGGGAATCCGAATTCAGGATCCTCGACAAGGTTGGCCATGGGTATTTGGGGACCTTCATCGGCATCTTCCTGGGCTTGCGAAGGTTCTCCGCATTCAATCATATTTACCTGAATATGGTTCCTTGGCAGAGGATTTTTGACTGTATTAGGCCCCTCGGGGCCTTCCAACTTTCCTTGCTCTATCAATCCTTGGATCGCCTTTTTCAAAGTGAAGCAGTTGTCAGTCAGATGTCCATGGGCTTGATGAAAAGCACAATATTTTGAGGTATCCACGGGAGCATTCGGATTTCTGGGTTGGAAATTCTCCAAAGGCCGCAGCAAGCCTTCTTTCACCAGTCCCCTAAAGATGTTGTTCAGAGGCATTCCAAAGTTTTCGAGGTTCATGACCCGTGGTCTAGGCTCGGCTGGTTTTCTGGGATCAAAAGGAGTTGTGTTATTACATTCCTGTCCCGCGTAGTTAATCACCTCTTTGCCTTTAGCGGGAGCAGGGGCGATGTTTGAAGGAGGAGCCCGATATGCGTAGCGAGTGCAGCAGCCGGTTGCTGATTGTAAGCTTTTTCAAACTTAGCTGCGGAGTTAACCATGGCTCGTAAGTCTGAGTACGGGAAGTGACTGAGGGAGGCTCTCAGATGTGGTTTCAGGCATGACTGGAAGATGTCCAGTTGTTCCTCTTAAAAAGGAGGGATGGCCATCTCACTGAGTTTCAGATTCCACCGCTTGTAGAAGTCCCCAACATTCTCGTCGGGACGCTGCACTGTTGTTTGTAGGTCAACTCTTTTTGTTTCCCATTCCAAGTTGGCCTTGTACTTTTCTGTGAAGGCATTGATAATCTGGTCCCATGTAGTCCTGGCTTCAGGTTTCAAACGGAAGAACCACTTTAAGGCACTGGATTTCAAAGATAGGTGAAATAGTCGCCCAGCTGGCGATTGGTGCATCCTTTGGCCTTCATTGCCAAGGTATACGTGTCAAGATGAGTTTTCGGGCATGCAGTCCCATCAAAGAGATCCAGATTAGGCATCACGAATTTGTGGGGCAGAGGAACAATGGAGTCTGGGTCTGTAGGCCAGAAAGCAGACTTCTTGACAGTCAACTCAGCGATCTGCGCTTCCATTTCCTTGTGTTGTTCCATGAACCAGGCCAGATGAGGGTCTTGTGGCGGAGCCGTGGCATTTGAACCGGAGAGGGGGGTTACCACTGGAGGCAGACTGGTGGATGGAATGGCCGGCCCAGGGACGTAGGTGAAAACCTGTCCTTGGACTGAGTTACCCTGGGGAGCATGAATAGGACCCTGAGCAAAATGATAGAACCTTGCGGCTTGCTGTGGGTTTTCAACCGGCAAAGTGGGTGGAGGTAGTCCTGATGTAGCCGGATAGCTTGGATTTCCAGAATGGGGCCCATAAGTAGGCTTAGATGCGGGCTGCTGTCCCTGACTGTTGAATTGCATGGCTGGCGGAGGCAATGGTGTATAACCCGGGGGGTACTGCGGTTGTGGTGATTCTGATGAAACTGGGATGGAGGTTTGGTAACCCATCGAACCCTGAGTGAGGAATGAGTTTGTGAAAGCTGTGGGAGGAGCAGCTGAGCTAACATCATTCTGAGGAGGGGCTCCCGATGGCCGCTTGAGGCATGCCGAACCGTTGTTGTGGCCCTCAACTGCTGCAGCCGAAGGCCCGAATTGATCGGTTCCAAAGCGTGGCGGGATCCCGATTAGCCGTGGCATTCGAGATAACCCCAACCATGAGAAGACATTCCGTACCGGCTTTGTCCCCACCGAGGAACCGTGAACCGATTTGTGCCGTGGGCCGCATGGATCCAGTGGTGCGTGGTTGGGAGGGGCCGACCCGAAGACCGAGGAGCATGGGTTCTGGTAGTGGCACCATAGGAGGTGGGTGGTGGCATCCTGGAGTAATCAGGGCGACTGAGAGTGGGATTGGCATCCTCGTCTTCTTCCATGGTGAAGGTGCCATCGGGGTTGAGGCTGGCAGCCAAACCATGACTCTTAATAGCCTCCATAAGGCTATTCAGCTGTGCTTCCTGTCGTAACCTCATCTGTTCTGCTAATTGATTCCACTGCTGTTCTGTCTGAGGGGTCCCGGGAGGCGGAGTGACGTTATCCCCATCATTACCGGCTGATGCAGACATTCTGAAACCCAGAATCGGAACAAACGGCGAAGCTGACGATGCGCTTGACTCTTCCCAACTAATCAAACGGTGACCCACTGTCCGGAACCAACCTTTGTGAGGAGCTGCGGGGGAAATGGTACGTGGGTTCAGATGTCTGGGAATTGAAGGAGGGTAAGTGTTTGGGCTTTGGGCTCATGAAACATGCAGTTATTTGGTCTTGTTTACTTAAAACATGTTTTATTAACCTAATCGGTTGGAAAAGATTGCTCTTCTTTTTCGCAAACTATTCTGGATCCTGGATCAGTGGGCCCCGTCACTACGTCTATAAGCCCCTCGTATTCCACCTGTATTTTGACCTCCCAGGGTGGACAGCCCCCGGCGAGGGTCCTATAGGGCAAGCGGGTCCCACCGACCGAAAGAAAAACGATCCTAAAAGTCTGGCGGGTAATCGAGTCTTAACGAGCATTCGATGTAAATTACGGACAAAGCTGACGTCAAAAGTCAAGATCATGTCCGAGGGCTCGACGAAAAGTCGGCATGATTTGGGTGATAAGCGTCCACAATTGATCTTGACTTGTCGTCGCTTAAGCCGTAATTAGGCATGGAATAATCATTAATCCTTGATGACTCGGTGTCATGCTTTGGGAGTCGAGTGTATAATTTGTGCCGGTCGAGGCGAAGTCAAGGCGCCGGTCAATATCTTGGTCAAAGTCTGCGGCGGAAAACCGGCATGACTTCGGCGATTAGGGTCCCCGAAAGATATTGAGTCGATATGCCGACAAAGGCTTGAAAGGAAAGGTCTATACACGTACGGGGCATGACACAGACCAGACTAAAAACCAACCGGGTCTCGGACAAAGTGTGTCACGGACAAGTGCATGGTCGACACGAGGCTCCATGGGATGTTTGGGTAGTCCTGTGCTTGCACCGAGAGGCGTAATAAGACCAAACGGGCCGCGACAAGGATTTCCCCGGGTTAGGGACGTAGTGTGCAGTGTACGGTCACGTGCGCGTAGTGTGCAAGCAGTCTATTTTCTTTTTCTGAGTAAAATAGAAATTTTTCATGTGTCTTAAAAAGAATGATGCATGATTTTTTTTTTTTTGAAATTTTTTTTTTTTTTGAAACTCCTTTTTTTTTTTGAAATTCTCTTTTTTTTTGAATTTTTTTTTTGAAAGTAAATGCACACATAAGCACATAAACACAAAAATTCCGACAGTTAGGGACATGATTTCGACAGTCAAAATTTTGACTTTTTCCGAGGCGGCCAAAACAACACGAAAATGTGCAAAAATCAACACACACAACAAATGATTTTTAATGCCGGGACGGAAGCTTGACCCTCAAAAGTTTTTTTTTTTTTTTTAAACAATGATACCGGTACGTGGGATTGTTAAACCACAATTTATCCCCGACTCGTGTTAGGAGGCGATAACGGGAAGTTTAATGGTTTCCACCAATATACCAAATATCATTCATTTTTTTTTAGAAAAAGCTTAAATTATTCCCCAGCGGAGTCGCCACTATGATGATGTGCCACCAAAAATTTTTCGAAAGGAACTTTGAAATTTTCGTTTCTTTGAAAAAACAATCGAAAAAAGATCGGAGTCGCCACGCCATTTTTGTTTTAAGAGCCAAAACTTTGAAAAATGCCCGAGATTAGAGATTTGGGTTCGGAGGTCACGTTACACGCCGGGAAGGACGTTAGTGTGCACCCGGAATGCCTCGTAAAACGAGTCTTCCAAGCTAAAAACCATTTGTTTGTGTGTGTGTGTGTGTGTGTGTGTGTGTGTTACTTTGGCCAAAATAAGTTGAAACTGAGGAAAGTAAAAATTGAGAATTCTTTATTAGACTTTGGAAAGATCCCATGATTTTTGGTGTGATTTTTGGGTTGAGTTTTGGTACTCAAAAGATTTTTGGAAGTTGGAAACCATTTCTGCCAGAATGAAAAAGGCAGTGGACACTTGATTTTGAAATGGACTTTAGGGCTTAAAAACTCCAGAATCTGGGAAAGGTCAGAGAATAAAAAATGTCCAAAACACCTTAAATAAGGTTTCTGTAAAACAACTTTTCATTTTGGAGAAGATTTGAGGACCCCAAAACCTTCTGGAAATCTCAGATATGAGATCTGGACTCCCAGAGACTGGTGATCTGACCTTCAAAAGAAAATTTGAAAAGTGGAGTTTTACTCACGCAAAAAATAAAGTAAAAATATGTCTGGAAAGCTCTGGATGTTGGCTACAAAAAGTGTTTGTAGTAAACACCAAATTCCAAGTTTATATGTGTCCAAAAAATTAGACCATGGACTGGGGTCTTAGAAAATTGCTACTGGACAGCAACTTCTCAAGAAGGAAAACATGTTTTTAAAGGGGGTTTGGCATCCATGCTTGTCCCCATTTCCCTAGGTTTTGATTAGTGATCACTTGACATTTTAGTGGTGAATCAACTATCTCAAACCATCCTTGGGGTACATTAGGACTAAGCACTTCATTTGCTTGGGAAGGGGAATTTTATCCTTTGAAAATGAGATTTGATGTATGAAAATGATTTTTTAGGGTTTTGAAAATGTGTTTTCTTTGCAAGTAAGTAAGAATACTTTGAAAATAATGTTGATCCTTGTAGAAGATCATCCATGGAGATGAACTTCCATGGTGATCTTCTTGGATCTAAGGCAAGAAGATGAACAAACTACATTTTGGAGTTTGAAAATGGATGCATGAATGAAGGAGTTTAGGGTAAGGAGAAGGAGGGTTTACCAATCTTCTTTGTGTTTTGAGTTTTTGGCTTGAATGTAAGAGTGTTTGAGGCTTGAATATGAGAGTGTTTGAGTGAGTGTGATTTTGGGTGAATAGTTGAGAAAAAGGTGACAATTCTAGAGAATTCTCACTGTTTTCTCACTATTTTCGCCAAGGTGCAGTTGCAAATTGTGTTTTTTCTCTTTTTATTTCTGAGACTGAAGGCCTCAATTTATAGCCCTCTGAAATTACAATACCATCCGCGCGGACATGATCTGCAGCGTGCACTGTTCATTAATTACAGCTTCAGGCTTTGGACACAAGGAATAAAATTCAAATTAAGCAACAAAAAATGTCCCAGCCATTTCTATTTCGGGTTTTTGACCATTTCTTTTGCTTTTTTGATTCTTTCTTTGGTTTATCTTTTTTTGGCAATCCCTAATCTACCCTTACTTGGTTAGAAATGTTAGGAATTGTTAGGAATGTTATAACTTTCGTTAATTTTCTAACGAAAATACTAACAAGCTCAAATTGGAGCACTTATAGGGCCGTAGTCAGGACTCCAGCGTCGCTAGTGGGGCCAATGGTGGCAAATTAGGGTTTTAGGGCTGCCCATTAGGTGTTCTGTAGGGTTAATTTTTGTGAACCTTAGTTTGGATACCGTTTTATTATTGGGAGTTGGTATCAAACTAAGGTCAACAGACAAGTAAAAGTCAGCCTTCAATTCAAGGTCAACAGAGGGTAAATCTGCAATTATCAGAAGTTCAGTGACCAGAATGAGATTATGAAAAGCTGGATGACCAAAGTGGGAGAAAGAGATTAGGAAACTTATTCCTGCGCATGTGCACATGAATCCAAGGCGTGTGTTGATCGAGGTGTGGAAAGTTGACTGCTGAATGGAAAAGAAAATGAAGCTCTTAAAAAGAAAATTGATTCCTGGAACAAATCAGGAGAGACTATTTCACTTTTTAGCTACAACCAGAGACATCCTAGTGACAAGTCAGGGATTGGAGCAGAAAATACCACTCAAAAAACATATACCCCTCCCACTGATGAAAAAGCTATTGAGAAGATGGTTCTTGAAAGCATGAACTATATCAAAGCTCAACAACATATCTATCCTTTACAAACAAAAGAAGATTCAAAGAAACAAAGAGAAGACAATGAAATCACTGAAGCAAGTTCAAACCAACCAAAAGGAGGAGCCAAACCAGCACACAGAAGTAGATACATCTGGCAACAAAAAGGGATCAAAGAGAAAAAAGAAAACAAAGAACAAAGACCTTCTGGACAGCAAAGATCTTGTGGACAGCAAAGATCTTCTGGACATCAAAGATTCTCTGGACATCAAAGATCACCTAGACAGCAAAGATTCTACAATCAACATAAATACTCCAAATAGTAAAAACCCAAATGACAATACTCAAATGGAAAGGGTCATGCCATACAAATCAATTCTCCAAGACCATCATATTCAAACACCTTCCATAGCCAACCTCAGTATCACCAGAATCACAACTAATGTTTTTCTCCAAACTATTCCTTCAACAATCCCCAACCAACTGTTCTCACACCCTACACGATGCAAATCATGTCATACAATAATACCCTAAACCAGTTTTTCAGAAAAAGGTCAATGAGCAAAGCTAGGGTACCAAAGAATGTCTAATCCTTTGGACCCAAAAGAATAAAAGGGTACCATAAATTTTATTTCTGTCTTATAGGTACCTAGGAAAGGAGTATGGTACTTGGATAGTGGATGCAGCAGACACATGACCTACAACAAAGAATGGCTGCAACAATATATCCCTAAAAATGGTCCAAATGTAACTTTTGGTGATAATTCTAAAGCCAAAGTCAAAGGATCAGGAAATCTTATTACAAAAGACATCATTTTCACAAATGTGTCCTATGTAGAAGGTCTCAAACACAACTTGATTACCATCGGTCAAATTTGTGACAAGGGAGATTATGTGTTGTGTTCAAAGAATCACTGCACTGTCAAAGATGTCAACCACAAAGTCATTCTCACTAGAACCAGAAAAGGAAATCTCTACTGTCTAAATTTAGAGATTGTGGAATCCTCAAATGCCCACTGCCTGCTGTCCTATAGTCAGTCTTATATGTCATGGTTGTGGCACAAAAGATTGGCTCACCTCAACCTCAAAAGCATCTCCAAATTGGCGAATTCAAACCTAGTCAAAGGACTTTCCAAAATCTCTTTCAAGAAAGACAAGCTATGCAAAGCATGTCAATGTGGCAAACAAAAGAAAACCACTTTCACAGCCATAACAAGATTGGACACTACAAAACCTCTGCAACTACTTCACATGGATCTATTTGGACCCTTTAGAACTAGATCACTTGGTGGAAAAAGATACTCACATGTAAATCTAGATACTCACTAGATTTACATGGATTATCCTTCTTGAATCCAAAAGTGAAACCTTGGATCACTTGGTCAAGCTGTTCAACAAAATTCAAAACCAAAAAGGTCTATCTATCATTAAAATTAGATCTGACTATGATAAAGAATTTGAGAACACTAGTGTTGAAGAATAATGTGATCAGAAAGGAATAAAGCATAACTTTTCTGCACCAAGAACACCACAACAAAATGGTGTTGCAGAAAGAAAGAACAGGACTATTTGTGAAGCAGCCAGAACAATGCTGTCAGAAAACAACCTACCTAAGCCTTTTTGGGGAGAAGCTGTCACCAATGCTGTCTATGTCCAAAACAAGACCCTCATCAACAAATTTCACACCAAAACTCCCTATGAGTTATGGAATGATAGAACACCAACCATTTCATACTTCCATGGATTTGGAAGTAGATGCTTCATTCATAATAATGGCAAAAACAATCTTGACAAGTTTGATTCTAAGAGTGATGAAGGCATCTTATTAGGATACTCAAATGCAAGCAAAGCCTATAGAGTATACAACAAAAGGAGACTTGTTGTAGAAGAATCCATTCATGTTGACTTTGATGAAAACAATGATCAAAGCTGCACTGAACTGTGTGATTTTGATGAAGTTATTGGAAATTCAGACAATATTCCTGAAATATCACCTGTGCATGACTCCTCAAATATCATTCCTGAAGAAGAATCACCTACCCTTCCCTATATTGTGCCCAAAGACATCATTACAAATCCTAAGGTGTCTAACGGCAAAGAATCCATATCCAACATTAAAGGTGCATCTGACAGCTATGATGCCCTTGACAACTTACCTTCATCAAGCCAACAAAATAACTCTGACAGTAGGCATATTCAAACCTTACTGCAACAATAATCATTCTACACCTCAACCTGAACCTACAATTCATATCATTCCTCCTAACAACAACATTTTCATTGACCTTTCCATTCATAAAATGACCATTCCTCCAAATATGCCTGTCTATGACTCATTAATGAGTGCTTTTATCTCTCAAATAGAACCAAAGAAAATAAATGAAGCCCTTCAAGACCCTGGCTGGATTGAAGATATGGAAGAAGAACTTGAGCAATTTGAAAGAAACAAAGTTTGGCAACTTGTTCCTAAACCCAAAAATGAAACTATTGTTGGAACAAGGTGGGTGTTTAGGAACAAAATGAATGAATAGGGAATTGTTGTAAGAAACAAAGCTAGACTTGTAGCTCAAGAATACAGACAAGAAGAAGGAATTGACTATGATGAAACATTTGCTCCTGTAGCAAGACTAGAAGCCATCAGACTCTTCCTTGACTTTGCCTCATTCAAGAAAATGAAAGTGTTCCAAATGGATGTCAAAAGTGCCTTCCAGAATGGTGTTCTAAATGAAAAGGTATTTGTATCACAACCCCCTGGTTTTGAGCATCCAAAATTTCCAGACCATGTGTACAAACTGGATAAAGCCTTGTATGGCCTCAAACAAGCCCCTAGAGCTTGGTATGACACATTATCAAAGCATCTTGATGTGGTGGAATTGATTATATGTAATTCCCTAGTTTCCTAGACATTTTATCCTGATTTTGATGTAATTTAGTTAGTTTTGATGTAATTTTGAGTTGATTTTGGATTGGTAAGTTTGTGGGAAATCATTGTATATTGAGACATATTTTTTGTGATTTTATGATGTTCCTGTGAAGGGTATTAATGCTCAAAAGACAAGTCAAAGTCAACCTTCAAGTCAAGGTCAACAGAGGATAAATTTGCAATTATCAGAAGTTCAGTGACCAGAATGAGATTATGAAAAGCTGGATGACCAAAGTGGGAGAAAGAGATTAGGAAACTTATTCCTGCACACGTGCACGTGAATCCAAGGCGTGTGTTGACCGAGGTGTGGAAAGTTGACCGCTGAATGGAAAGATTTTAACTTTATTTTCTTTTTCCTTTTTCCTTTTTGAATTTAATTTTAGGTTTATTGAATGGAGGAGTATATATACTTCTTTTGACAATATTTTTAGGGTTCGAATTTTATTTATTTTTCCTAAAGAGTTTATTGCTTTTCATGGAGAACTAAATCATACTGCTTTGGATTTAATTATTGGAACCGTTCTAGATTTCAATTGAGGTTAATTTCTTATCATATCTTTTGTCCTATTCATATTTTTTTCTGTGTTTATTGATTGAATTGATTTCTAGGGTTTTTCAATTAGGCCAATTGTTGAATCTTGGTTATCGATTCATTGCTAGAACCCCCTCAGATTGTGTCAACTTAGGATTTCATAAGTAGCAACTTTATAGTTTATGCATGTGTCATGGTAAATTGCGAAGAAGAAGAAAATAGACATGTATCTAATTGAAATAACATTAGAACGTGTTCTCGATCTTAATCTCTTAAATCAGAATCAATTGATATTGTGAATTTAGACTGTGTCAGTTAGGTTTAGGTATTGATTAGGGTTATTAGTGAGTGTGTCACTGCTATTAACTAATATAAAAGGAAGAGATAGAGATTGAAATATATTTCGTGATCGAGTGAATAGGGTAAAAGTGAAAAGAGTTAACCGATGATATTTGAATGATAGACGGGGAAAATAATTGATCAAAAGTGCTTTTCTTTAATTGTTTCCAACTTAGTTTTTAATTCGCGTCTTCGGAATTTAATAAAAATCAATCTTAGACCCCCAATCTTGTCAAGTGACAATTGTGCAAATAAATAACCGTTCTTCAGTGGATCGACCCTGGACTTGTCATAGCTGCAGTTTTCTAGCCGAGTCTTGGTAAGTAATTTGTAGGCGTGCGACTTTAGCCTATCAAATTTTGGCGCCGTTGCCGGGAATCAATTGGTATTGTGACTCTAGACTTTGTCAGTTAGGTTTAGGTATTGATTAGGGTTATTAGTAAGTGTGTCACTGCAATTAACTAATATAAAAGGAAGAGATAGAGATTGAAATACATCTCGTGATCGAGTGAATAGGGTAAAAGTGAAAAGAGTTAAACGATGATATTTGAATGATAGACGAGGAAATTAATTGATCCAAAGTGCTTTCCTTTAATTGTTTACAACTTAGTTTTTAATTCGCATCTTAGGAATTTAATAAAAATCAATCTTAGACCCCCAATCTTGTCAAGTAACAATTGTGCAAATAAATAACCGTTCTTCAGTGGATAGACCCTGGATTTGTCCTAGCTTCAGTTTTGTAGTCGTGTCTTGGTAAGTAATTTGTAGGCGTGCGACTTTAGCCTATCAAATTTTGGCGCTGTTGCCGGGGAACGGTGTTTATTAGTTTGCACTCTTATTTTGTTTCTTAATCTATTTCTTTTTTTTTCTATTTCTTTTTTTTTTGTTAAGCTTTATTTTTTTGTCATCTTATGGGTGGAACCATTCATGGTCCATACCCGTTCTGCTAATAACCTTGTTTGACTATGGAGGGTGATGGACAACAAATGGAGTTTAATGTTTTTGATGACATGAAATCTGTGTTGGAGAATGCTTTGAGATGTGTAGAGTTAGAATTTGATCATTCTGATGAGATGAAGGAGGCGATAATGAGTCTTTCTGAGGTGCTTGATGTTGGTAAGATCAACGCACCGAGTGAGTTTAGGGGGGATGTACCCAATAAAAAGAAAAAGAAGAAAAAGGCCACAAAAACTCCTTGGGAGGTACCCAAGAAAAAGACAAAAAAGATAAAGACCAAGAAAAAGGCCAAGTAAACTCCCTGGGATCCACCCAATTTAATCAAGAAAGGTACATATGTGTGGAAAATTTTGGCTCGAATCGGTGCTACTAAACTATTTTGTTGTTGGTGATTTGTGTAGGAAATTTCGAGATATGAGAGAGGAGCAACGCAAAAATCGTGGGCCTTTTCAAAAAAAAAAAAGTCTCAGGCTTGAAAATAAAATCAGTAATGGCCCAAGCTTTCTTAAAAAAAAAATTGGATTAATTCAGTGAGCTTGATGGATCAATTGAGCAGGCGTCCCAATCTTTCTGGTAGGTGTAGAATTTTCTGTAAACGGAGTGTTGGTGTAGACTACAAAAGGGTGAGCTGAAACGTATGCTCGTAACTTTTGTGGTGCAACGACCAGTGAATAAGGCAGTTTTTCTGCGTTGAATTATCTGCTCTCCACATTATTTAGGGCTTTACTAACGTAGAATACTGGCCTTCGTACTCCGTCTTCCTCTTTAATAAAACTGTGGCGGCCGCTCGATCAATTAGTTGCTGAGAGGTAGACGCAAAGAGTCTCTCCATGAACGGGGCTGCTGAGTTATGGTGGCCTCCCGAGGTAGTCCTTAAGTTGTTGAAAGGAATCTGAGCATTCTTTTGCCATTCAAATGACTTCTCTCTTCTGAGCGTTAGGAAGAAGGGCAAGGATCTCTCTGCTGATTTGGCGATGAAATGGCCTAGAGCGGCTACGCGCCTGTTTAACCTTTGTACCTCCTTGATATAGGTTGGCTCCTTCATATTAATCAGGGCGTCTATCTTCTCGGGATTAGCTTCAATTCCACATTGAGATACCATAAAATCGAGGAACTTTCATATTGTCACTCCAAACACACATTTGCTAGGGTTTAAGTTCATATCGTTGCATCTCAAGTTGACGAAGGTCTCATGGAGATCTGCTATATGGCCGTTGTTCTTTGTCTTGATCACCATATCGTCTATGTACGCATCCATATTCCTTTCTATCTGCTTCCAGAAGACTTTGTTCACCATTCTTTGGTAAATAGCCCCTGCGTTCTTCAAACAGAACGACATCATTTGGTAGTAGTAGGTTCCTCAAGCTTCTAGGAATGCAGTGTATCTTATGTCGTTCTCCGCCATTCGAACCTGGTGATACCCCGAGTAGGCATCCAGGAAGCTTAGGGCACGATGGCCTGAGATTAAGTCGACAAGGCGGTCGATTCTGGGGAGTGGGTAGCAATCCTTTGGGCAAGCTTTGTTGAGATCGGTAAAATCAACACACATTCTCCATTTGCCATTCGCCTTCTTTAACAGGACCACGTTTTCCAGCCACGTATGATACCTGACTTCACATATTATCACAGCTCATATGAGCTTGTATATTTCTTCTTTTATGACTGCATTTTTGTTGATCCCGAATGTTCTCTGTTTTTGCTGCATGAACATTGAGTTGGGATCGATTTTCAGCTCGTGGACGACCACATCTTCCTTTACTCCTCTCATGTCCTCCATTTGCCAGGCAAACACATCCGGGCTATCTTTTAAAAGGTCAATCAATTTTCTTCGTTCCTCCTCGGATAATTGGGAACCGATCTTGATTTATTGCTCGGGGAAGGATTCGTTAATTACAATCTTGTCTAGTTCGTCGACGGCCTCCAACTCAGGTCCGTCACGTACCTGTAGGTTTCCACTTTTATTTCATCTGGCTTCTTCTTGTTCGGCTTCTCCTGCTCGGTCATAACTTATTCGTCGGTCATGATTGTGTTGATGTTGGAGCCGTGCAATGTTTTGAACGACATGGAGATGTTGATGTTCGCATCTGGTGTTTTGATGTCTAGTTTCCTCTTCGTCTTCATTTGCTTTGTGACATATTCTAAGAACTTCTTTGCACGGCCACTGACGTACCCAATCCCGGCTGGTGTATGGAACTTCACTCTCTGATGGGATAGAGAGGCAACCATGCCCAACATGACTTGACTAGGAATCCCCCGGATGGCGTGGTAATCGATGTTCACGTCTATGACCATAAAGTTAACCTTGTGGTCCGCTCGGTAAGGGTCTTTGCCGAGCTCCACTGTCATCTCTATCGTCCCTCTCACTGTCACCTTGTGATTTGTGAATCCCTCCAGCTTCCATGAATAAGGGGTAAGCATAGTGTCTGTTATGTCCATTTCTTTGAATGTTTTGTAGTAGAGGATATCTCTGCATGCTACGGTATCGATCCTTTTCGCGATCAACTTGGCTGGAAGCGAGCTTATTTGTAGAGAAGATATTATTTCCTTGCTTTTAGTATTCCATGCTGGGGCGGTGGGCACGTTCATGAGGGAAAAAATTTGGCTCTTCAATGATCTTATTGATGGGATTTCATCTTGAATTACATTCAAGTCCTTCCTCGTGACTCACTCTGGTCTCCTCCTCGGATCTCTCTGTACCCCTTCCTATTATCTTGATCAATGAAACGTTCGAGCTCCCATCGGTCTATCTTCTGTTGGATGACCTTCTTCAATGCCCAACAATTTTCCGTCGAGTGACCGTAATCCGTGTGGTATGCACAGTACATCCCTGTCCACTCCCAAGACTCTGCTGTCTCATAAGGGAGTGGTCGTGGAGCTGCAAGTTCCACCAAGTTTATGATCTCCTCCCTCGGCTTAGTCAATGGGGTAAGTTCATCATCATAAATCATATTCCTTCGTGGCACTCGTTCTTCCCTCGCACATTCTCTGCGTCTTTTTATAGGGGCCTCATGAACTCGCTCTCGAAATTCCGTTCCTTGAACTTTATTCTTCCCTGATCGTGATTTATTACCTTCCCTTCTACGCTAATCGTCTCTACTAGGCTCTCTCCCCCGCTTGTCTTTTTTCTCAGCCAGCTCAGCTGTCGCTACCCTGAAGACCCATTCATATAGGTCCCCTTTTGTTCCCATGGGACGAAGGCTGAACTCGTACTGAAGTTGTGACGATCTCATCCCCAATTAAAAACACATTCCAATCATCTCATCTATGATCCCTTCTATCTGGTCGGCTACATTCCTAAACCTGTTTAATGACCGCCAGGTCGGTTAGTCGTTTCTTATGTGCTCATGTCGTGGAGAAGTTTTCATAAAATTTCTCTTGTAGTTTATCCCAACTGTCAATGCTTCCCTCCTAGCGGAACCACCCTTGTGCTGGTCCGTTCTGAGTACTAACAAAAGCCTTACAAATCATGTGCTCGATGTCCGTAACCAATGCTATCGTTGCTTCGAAATTATGTAGGTGATCACGAGAATTATGTGCCCCCATGTACTTCTCCAAATTGGGGGGCTTGAAATCGGGCCGTGAGGCTATTGTTTAATACACGCGACAAAGGGCGCCATAAGGTTGCCTCTCTTGATCGTCTTTATCTTGTCGGCCTACATTTCTAACATCCTCTTTTGGAGGTCGACTATGGCGGGATCGGCCAAGGGCGGTACTTGGCCATCAAGCGAGCGCTCTCTCTCCTTCGGGAGTGTTGGGACTTCTTTCCATTGGAAATGGGTGGGGGGTTGCTAGTTCCAGGTCTTGGGCCTCAGGGTGGAGGCGGTGGAGCTTATCCCCATCATTGCAAGCTCAACTCGTCGCCTCCTCCTTCTATTTCTTTCGTGGTATTGTCTTGCAAGGAGATGTCTTGTGGGTAATCTCCACTTTCAAGTGGTTGGTCGTTGGGGGCTTGCTCCTGCTGCCCGAAGGGATGATAGGTCGTTATGCTACGTCCCAACGGGTTTTGAGGGGGTTGTTGCTGTTGCTGGATAGCAGCAATTCTCTGACGAGCTGCCTGGATTGGCAAGAGGAGGTTCGGCTCTAGGGTCGCCTGCTCCACGACGCTCCGAGGGGGAACGACAGCATGTCCGTTTTCTGTGGGGACTTCTCCTCTTGCTTAACGAGTTCCCTAGCCACGACGTCGTTTGGGGCTGGTCCTTGGTGCGCATTGGTATTACCTCCTTGACTTAGGGCGGCGGCTTGGGCCGTAGTCAGGACTCCAGCGTCGCTAGTGGGGCCAATGGTGGCAAATTAGGGTTTTAGGGCTGCCCATTAGGTGTTCTGTAGGGTTAATTTTTGCCTGCGACAGTAAACACTTGAGGGATGGTGCCTTTTCCTTGAGCGTTGCTTGCCGAACCTGTTTGAAAAACCACGATTCTCGTCGGAAACTGGGAAATTGTAGCCGGAATTCCAAGATTCGAGGCTAAAATTGAAGCAAATTGGTCGATTCCCGACAATGAAACCAAACTGATCGAGTCAAAATTGTATTTGTATTAATTCAGCCGGAATCAACGGATCGAATATCTGGATTTGCCTCAAATAAGTCTGAAAAAGAAAAATAAACAATAAACTAATTCGGGGCTTTACCGGCGACAGCCCTCCGGCGTTAGAGTATTGTTTGAGAGAGAATAAGAAAAATAATTAAGGGAAAAAGATTAGATAATAGAATATAGCTGATTTTAGAGTTATGATCTCATATTTATAGGTAAAAAATGGAGTAATCCTTAATAATAGGGATCTGAATTAGAGTTGAATTAGGAAAATGAATCTTTACCCCTATTATAGTCCTTCATAAACTGGAATCCTTGAGGGAGTAGAAGTATACGAGCACCAAAGGCTGGATTATGTTGCTGGTAAAATCTCTTGTTAGACGAGCTCGCCCTTGGGTATAAAGTCGTCATTTAACTTCACAGCTATCTCTTTAAGGTGCTTGAAGGATCTTGATCTGGACTCACGCTATAAAAACAGACCTACGAGCTTGTGCTCGTTGGTCTAGGGCCTTACCACGAACTGACCCCATAAGGTAAATGGGCCTAATATTTTACATTTATAATGTCAGATTGAATGTTATAAATTAAAATAAAGCTGATTGATTTGAATAATGTCTTTATGAAAAAAAAATAAAAAATTGCCACACAACTTCTCGTAACGTTGTGTAGCTACTTTGACCGAACCCTTTAAAAAGTCTTGCCCCTTGTAGTCCATGTTAATTAGCTGGTGCGGCAAAAACTTGACTTTTTGAAGTCATCAAAGGCTCTCTTTCCAAACCTACTACACGTTTTTCTTCCGTTCAGATTGTTGACTTAAATATTTAATCACGTGCAGAAATGCATTGCAGATTCACATTGCATGCATATAAATATCAATATCTTGAAAATGAAATCTTATTAGCTGGCTAATTTGTAATGCTTCTAACAACTCAGGTGTAACCTTTGATCAATCTGAAATGTCTAGAATGGGTTCTAATTCATGTGCTATGCACTTTCTTCTGCTTTTTCTCTGTGTTGGTGCCATACTAGTGGAAGCACGACTCATTCGTCTAGATTCGAGTGGACATCAATATTGGGCCTCTTCCGATCATTACATGTTGTTACCCACCGAGCCAGGGACTCTAATTAGAAGGCAAACTCTTCGAACATACCCAAAGATAGTGGGGACTCCTATGCCAGGCAAAACCACATCTCCAATAAATAAACCTCCTGCGTGTTGCTGAGAAACTAATTATGACGATCATTCTCTAATTCACAAAAGATGTACAATATTTATTTGTCAAGTTTCGAGTGGGCAACTATTTCCATGTTTTCTCAATCTTTTGAGTTGCACTTAGTATTGAAACAATGTGTTTTATTAGAATGTTTGATTTAAATGTATTTTAGTTAAATAAGTTTTATAAGATGTTTAAATTGGTTATTTAAATTGTATTTGTTACAATTTGATTACTGAGTTAGTATTTTAATTGCAATCAAGTTTAAATTTGGACGGCTCGTAAAAAACCTAACGAAAAATATGCCATGTGCCACTCACATGACATACTTAAGGGGCATTTCTGTCTTTTTCATGCAATATAGTTTTGCTAATGAATTAACCATGGCTGTCACCCTAACTCACACACAACACTCCTAGAAATTGATCGTTTACCCACGAACATATCCGTCGGTATATTAACAGTCCATCGGAAATATTAGTTTACCGACTGAGCGGATATATGGGAGAAGAGTGCCACAAGTCTTCAAGCAAATTTGCTCTATGAACCTATTAAATACAGCTGACGGATAAATCAATTCACACATTTATTGAATATCATCATTTTACAGAGAAAAATATCAACCTTGCAAGTATAAGTCTGCATGTTGACACAAGATGCGGATAAGGTTCAAGTCTTCTTCGTCGTAACTGTTGGATTAAGTGCAACATACAAGGAGTTCAAAAGTCAGTACATGTTCAGGAATAAGTCCATACATGAATGTGTTAGTTAATGACTAATGTTAATACATGGATTATCTAGATTATGATAAGTTCCATGTACCATAGTTCTAAAATTATCCTATCTCAAGTATACATATCCATGTAATGTTGAGGCATATAATTGAAGTTGTGAAATCATCTCCTTCCTCCAGAAATACTTCCTACTTCAAATACCAAAATATCCAACAGTTTGGTATCAGAGCTAGAGCTATGGCCAATAATTTAGCCTTCACCCATGTCCAACCTGTTGTGAATTTGGTGCTCCCCCGTTGCAATCAAGACAAAGAAATCAACACACCCACACATACAAGAAAGAAACAATCACACACAAGAACACAAGAGTTGTTTACCCGGTTCATTCACCAACTCGTGAACTACGTCCGGGGGCAATTGCCAAGCCAATATGTTATTAGTCTCTCTAATATGTTGCTACAATGTGTTCTAGGCCGGATTTATGTTTATATAGTAATACAAGAAACCCTAAATCTAATTTAAGAAGAGATCTACACAAAATAGGAAACAAAATCAGATTAGGAAAACACCTCCCCGTCGCCAGCGCGGCCGCGCACCCCAGCAGCGCGGTCGCCCTCTATTGCCGAGAATCCAAAACCAATTTTGACCACCAAGCGCGGTCGCTCTCCAACCCGAGCGCGACCGCTCTCCTACGCAGAAGCTCCTCGACGATTTCTCCCTTGCAGTTTAGGATCCAAATCCCAACAATCTCCCACCGGAGACTAAACCAACAAACACAAAATCACCCATTAACTCCCACCACAGAGTAAAGACCTTCGAACACATTCCCCCTTCTCCATATTGGCTTGACACTACCGCACCTCTCCTCAAGTACTAAGGCGAGTTGAAACCAAGCGACGTTTCAACCTCTCCGTGTTAGATCGTTCTTGCCTCCCCAAATCAGCTTCTACCTTGATTTCTCCCCGCAAGTCTAACTTCGCCTTCTCCCTCCAGACCCACCTTCCTCGCAATGCCTCCCCTTGAAACTTGGACACACCTTGTTTCTTGCATCGACTATTCTTGGTCTGAAACCGCTCTCTGTTAGGGCCCTTGGACTTCCACACCGCGTTGATCAACTTTGAGTCCTCCCCAACATACCGTTTCTTGATGTCTCCCCTTTTCACACCAACAGGCCGGTTCTTAAGCCTCTTGCTCCCACCGGAACGAACATCGACATTGTAGGTAGAGTACAACATCTTCCCCTTAACCCCACGAGCCAACACCTTAGCCTCTTTTGTGACTTCCCAAGACCCACCAATGAAAGAAACACCATACCCTTCACTGTCAAGTTGTCCCACAGAAATCACCCTCCTCCTCAAATCCGGAACATGCATCACGTTGTGTAGTTGTAAAACAGCCCCGTTAGGTGTCTTCATCATTACATCCCCCTTACCTTTGATCTTCAATGGTTGACCATCACCAAGATAGAGAACCCCAAAATCTCCGATTTTGTAACGCTTCATTGATTCTGCATCCCCACTAGCATGACAAGAAGCTCCAGAATCCAACACCCAATCTTCACCCGACTGCTCCTCCCCTAGGATTAATACATCACCACCATCATCCACCACGTTAGCACCACCACCTTTTCCCGGACAGTCATAACTGATATGCCCCAATTCACCACAATTGTAGCACTTGACCTTTTTCCCCTTAGGTCTCCCCTATTTCTCTCTCCCACCACTAAGTGCGGCCCCATCTACGGACGATTCTCCCCTTTTCTCTTTCCTTCGCAACTCCTCTTGAAGGATGAGATCTCTAACCTCCGTATACACCAATCTTTGTTTCGACGTACTAATCGTTGTGATAACCTCCCAACTATCGTGCAATGACTTTAGAAGAAAACAAGCTAGCACTTCATCGGAGAAAGTAATATCAACACTTTTCAATTGGTCCACCATACCTTTGAAATTGCCGATATGACTTGCCGCTGTCTACCCCTCTGACATCTTCGCATTCGCAAACCTCTTTATCAAATGCACCTTATTGATATTCGACGGCTTCTCATACATGTCCGACAGCGTTTGTAGCAACTCCACCGTTGTCTTGGCCTCCATAGCATTCCGTGCAACGTCGTCGGTTAGGGCACTCCTTACCGCTCCTAACGCCTTTCGATCCAACGTCTCCCAATCTCCTTGTGACATGTCTTCGGGCTTCTCCTTCAAGGGCTTATGAAGATCCTTACGATAAAGGTAGTCTTCAATCCTTGTCTTCCAAAACGTGAAATTCACACCGTTGAATTTCTCGATATGGTTCTTCATCTTGACTGCTTCACCAAAATCCCCAAGAACGCGATTCAAAATTAATCAACTAATGAAAGAATTTTGAATCCACCAAACCAAAGCTCTGATACCAGTTGTTGTGAATTTGGTGCTCCCCCGTTGCAATCAAGACAAAGAAATCAACACACCCACACATACAAGAAAGAAACAATCACACACAAGAACACAAGAGTTGTTTACCCGGTTCATTCACCAACTCGTGAACTACGTCCGGGGGCAATTGCCAAGCCAATATGTTATTAGTCTCTCTAATATGTTGCTACAATGTGTTCTAGGCCGGATTTATGTTTATATAGTAATACAAGAAACCCTAAATCTAATTTAAGAAGAGATCTACACAAAATAGGAAACAAAATCAGATTAGGAAAACACCTCCCCGTCGCCAGCGCGGCCGCGCACCCCAGCAGCGCGGTCGCCCTCTATTGCCGAGAATCCAAAACCAATTTTGACCACCAAGCGCGGTCGCTCTCCAACCCGAGCGCGACCGCTCTCCTACGCAGAAGCTCCTCGACGATTTCTCCCTTGCAGTTTAGGATCCAAATCCCAACACAACCACCATTATTCGACGGAAGAAACTGTAAGAACCCAAAAATTTTAGACTTTTAATTAATTATTTTATTAGAGGAAAAAATAAAATAAATTAATTAATGTAATTATAATTATTAATTAACTCTTAAGTAAATGGGCTATTTAAATTGAATGGGTTAAATTAAGTGGGCTAGGTTTTGGGCTTGTGCAAGAGAAAGCCCAAGGAGGTTAATACCTACATTTAAATACTAAACCTTCCTAAAAATTCCTCATAATTTTCAGCAATTACCAAAGCAAAAGAAAAAAAAAAAAACTCAAAAACCCTAGTCTAGGGCGGCGGCCGGAAACTGCAAGGGGAGGAGGAGCAGCCGTGGTTGGTTCTTTGGGCAATCTTTCTTCACCAAAATTAAGGTAATGTCAAACCCTAACTTCCCTCTTTCGTTTCATTCAATTCGGAGCATTAGGGAATTAGTTATGATTTTTATAAGTTTTAAACTTGTATTGTTCTTGGATGATTTTTGCAAGCTTTTAAATGTTAAATCTTGAGGTTAAATGAATTGTTTGAGGATTAAAATGATGGGGATTGAGTGATACAATAATATGTTCATAACCCTAATCCGTTCTTGAGATTAGAATAGAAAGAATATAGATTTAATTCATTAAGGTGTTAATGGATGATTGATTTAAAAAGGGAATTAATTCAATTATTAGGTTAATGTTAAAAAAATAAAAAGTGAAGAAATCAAAACCATGAGATGGAGGAACCTGTAAGGCTCGGCTTTTTTAACCCTAGGCCAAATTAGGTGAGTTTTGGTTTAATTGATTAAGCTTTTGGTTAAGTATTAAAAGACTACAGTTAAGTTTTTAACTGAAAAAGTACTAGGTTGAATAGTTTGAAGCTGAAACCGTTAAAATTCTAACTATACAGTCAGGAAATTGATGGAGAAATTAACTGAAGGATTAAATTGTAAAGCTTAAAACTGTAGAAGGACCATTCTGTCATTAATTGAAAGTCAAGGGACTAATTGGTAATTATCTAAAAGTTGAGGGACTAGTTTGCAAATATTTAAAAGTTGAGGGACTAGTTTGCAAATATTTAAAAGTTGAGGGACTAGTTTGCAAATATTTAAAAGTTGAGGGACTAATTTGCAAATATCTAAAAGTTGAGGGACTAAATTGCAAATATTCAAAAGTTGGAGGACTGTTTTGCAAATACCTAAAAGATGGGGGACCTTTAAATAATTAATCAAAAGTAGAAGGACTTAAGTGAAAATCCTAAAAGAGGAAAGTTACCTTAAAGTCAAGAATTATGAAAAAGATGGAAAAGAGAACAATCCTAAATAAAAAATCAAACCATAACTAGGGAATTACAAAGTCAAGAATAAGGAAATTCCCAAATAAGGAAAGTTTCCAAAAATAGAAACTTTCCAAAAATAGAAACTTTCCAAACATAGAAAGTTACTAAATAAAGTAAAGAAAGAAGTTAACGCATAAGGCTTAACTAAGTAGAGATAGTTAACGACAAATGCGAGATACTAAGTTACTCTTACGTGTTTGTAGATACGCATGGGAAGAGCGGTCCAAGAAGTTAGACCAAGGTAAGGGATTACGTTCCTTTACTGTATTTGAATTCTTTTCCATTGGAAATCCTATACCTTCTTGATATAATTAGACTATCAAATGGCATGATAGTTATTTGTAAATAATATGCGTTATTGAACGCTACTTGGAAATATCTATATTTTGTGATAATGTTGTTGTTCACAGAATATCTGAAGTTTGAAACTTGTCATATGCATACTTGTACCTCTGTATGCTTTCTCGTTCTAGCATGTTTGTGGAATCACTTACTTGCTTAGAATGGACATGCCCAGTTAGAAAAGGCATTGTCAGAACTTGTCTAATGACTTGTTCTTATTAGGGATTGCATGAGTGATCACATGCCTTCTCTCAGGAATTGTCTGATTACAAGGGCAATTCTAGACCCCGAGCATATATGTGTGACGATGCAGGTATATGTTTCGACCCACACTAATGGCTTGATGAAGCTAGGTGTATTATTTGTACCTTTGGCATTGAGGTTATAATGTACGTTGGAATTGACGGAAATTGTATGAATCCCTTTGAATCGTAGTGCCATATTTCCTTGAAGATAAATTTAAATGGTGTCTTGACTGTATTGTACCGCAGTCTATTATAAAACTAAATTAACCTATCCTTGTATGATATTATTGAAGTGTTCATTCCGGTCGTCTCTTCTTAGTACCCGAAGAGACATCGTATGAACTTACTGAGCATTCATTCGCTCACCCTTTCTCCCTTAAATTTTTCTTTCCAGGTTCTAAGTAGGAGGAAATTGGATTGGTCGCGAGAAGGGCGACGCTTGGAGAATAAGTAGGGTTTATTGAACAATTAGTTATTTCATTTGGTTGTAAGTACATTAATGACTAGTGTGGTTTTACTAGCTGAGACAATAAGTATTTATTTTCGCTTCCGCATTTATTAAGTATTTATGGTATTTAATGACATTTATGATGTAATAGGGTTTTGGGGTGGAAACCCTAATATTTTTAAGTTATATTTAATGCCATTGAATGCTCATTTATGTATGGAAAATTAGGGGTGTTACAGAAACTATGAGTTTTGGTCCGTTAAAATGGAGACTCTCTTTCGAACATTGAGGGTCGAAAATATGATTCAAGATGGTGTAGAGAAGTTGAATACTCAAAGGGAAAAAGAAAGAAGATGAAGATGTGAAGACTATTGATGCAAGCACACTTAGTCTCATTCAAAGAGTCGTGGCACATACTATTTTCTCAAAATAAGGAGATGCGAAGGTGAGAACTAAAAAACTCCAATCTATTAGAAGATATTCGGAGAATGTAAAAAATGAGAGAAAATGAGAAGTTGGAAGAAATCTCTAGTACAGTGATCGAGTTGGTTCATCAAATGAGGAGTTATGAAGATGATATTGAAGACCAAAGGGTGAGAGAAAAATTTGATCACTCTTCTTTCACCCCTAATTTTTCACTCAGCATGTTCTACATCTTGATCATCCACCTTGAGGTAACGTCTTAAATTACGTCTTGGACTAACGCCTTGAGTTATTTGTTGAATAATTCCTATTTTTCAGGAACGAAGTTATGAATAAACGATTTACCCTCGTGACCGTTCAAAGACTCAGTCAAAGGACGCTATAACACCCCTAGTATCAACCAAGGAGTAACGGCTGCAAAATCATCAACAGAAGGCGAGATTCTAGGCGAAAGAAGCGGGAGTACATTTATGTTGTTACTTCCGTTATCTTTTCAAGTATATAAGTCATCTAGAATGAACATGTACACACGTTACACACTCTACTTTAGGCTCATACTGCACTTTGTACTCAAGAACCACTAAATTCAATAATGCATTTTTGGTTAAGGTAGGATTTTCCTATAGCCTCCCGAGGTTTTTCCGGCGAATGATTGTTCCAAGGTTTTCCTCGTTACATCCTCGCGTCCATCTTGATTTGAGAATTATATTCCATTTGTACCTAAAGTTCTTCAATACAAATTCACCTTGTTGAAAATTGTCCAAAACAATTTGACGCCTTCTGTGGGAACTTTTGATTTTTTAGATTCCAATAAAGATGAGTAATCCTACTTCAGCAATGTCTACACCCATCATCACGACTGGGGCAAGAACCAAAATGTCAAGCTTGCCCATGACGTCTAGCATTCATTTGCCCATTGGGTCTGGCGCTGTTACGTCTCAGAACCAACGGCTCAACTTGGGAGATTCCTCTTCCATAACGCTGCTGCCTGGAATATCAATGGGAATTATTACCAATATGACCACTATGATGCAGCAGTTGAAGAATCATATGGAATTGCAACATTACACCAACGAAATGATATTCAATTTGATAGGCCGGTTGCAAAACGAGATGTCAGCTTCAAGACGTAGTGATCCTGGGGTCAGCATGCCTGAGGTCTCACCTCTGCAGCCTAGAACTCTCTTTCCGGGTGCTGGACCAAGCACTATAAATGAGCAAGGTAATGTCACAATGGTCAGCGCTGTTCAGACTGAAAGCACCACTGTCACCTCCGGACCAATTCCGTTATCAACCTGCTTTACCTTCGCAACCCCACCTCCTATGGGGCAAACAGGGAGTTTTAACATGTTTGGTACTCCTTTAAATCCATTTGTTGATAATAACTCTGTTGCAGATAGCACCCTCGCAAGGGAAGTGCAGCAGATCAAGGATATACTCATGAAGGTCCAGGAGTCACCTTACCCTTCAACCAAGCATCTCCAACCAGCCATCATGATTCACGTTTTGTTCCCGCCATAGCTGCGGTGGAGATCCCTAAAAGATTTCAAGTACCTCCCATGAAACAATATGATGACACGACGTACCCTACGGAGCACATAGCCCTATATCAAGAGAAGATGGACATCATTAGCATTCCCCCCCCCCAATCTTAAGGAAGTTTGTTTATGCAGAGGCTTCGGGTCCACCTTATCCGGTCCCGCCTTGATGTGACTGACTAATAGCCTATGAATTCTATCTCTTCTTACTCTCAATTACTTAACATGTTTCTTAATCAATTCTCTTGCAATCGTGTGTTTGAAAAACTAACGAGTGACCTTTACAGGGTGGTACATCGTCTGATAAAACTCTAAATGATTACGTGTTCAGGTTCAACAAGGAAGCCATGAGCATCCCTCATATTGATATGTCAATGACAACAGAAGCTTTCAGGATGGGCCTGAAAAGAGAGACACCATTCCACCAAGATTTAGTCATGTACCCGTCTAGGAGCTTGGAGGAAATTAGAACGAGATCGGTTCGTTTCATCAGATTGGAGGATGACGAGATGGTTCATGGAAAGGCGTTAAAAAAGACACCTACATATGAAAATCCTGACAGAAAGGCGGACTCCTCTCAGCAGAGATCTAATAGGGGAAAACTCTAATCTAAAATCGACCCTTCTAAAATTAATATTGTAGAAGAAGATGATGATGAAGATGATACAACTTATCCAAAGATTAGTGACTATTGCTTTTTTGTTGACGTTTCAGGACTCCTATACGCAATGGACAACTTGGGTAGAAAGGCAAGATGGCCAAAAGCAGTTGTTAGACCTTCATCTTGGAAAGACAAATCTAAGTGGTGCGCTTACCATGAAGATTTTGGTCACACTACTAACAATTGCATCGCCTTGAGAAAGGAAATTAGGTACTTACTTTCCAAAGGGTTCCTCAAAGATTTTCTTGGAAAACGGAAAGGACGTACTGAGGCAAAAGAAGCCGTAGCCGAAGCTCCGTCCCCACCTCCTCCTGTAACCAAGGTGATCAATTTCATCACGGGCGGCTCGGACATCTGTGGGACCACGTACTCCGCAGCAAAACGTCATGCTAAAGATTCCAAAGAAGATAAGTTGGAGCTACTAACTAGGCATCCAGATCATTCCCTGGGCCAGCAAATCGTTTTCGATGATGATGATAAAGAGGACGTTTTGGACCCACATCATGACGGTCTGGTCGTCACTTTACAGATTGCAACCTGCAAGTTGGAGCGCATCCTAATCGACAACGGGAGTTCAGTCAACCTAATCATGAAGAGCACCTTAGAAGAAATAATGATTCCCCTATCAGAGGTCGTGAGGAATTCTTCCGTTCTATTAGGTTTCAGTGGGGAAACCTAACAGACAATTGGAGAAATCAAGTTGCCCATCTACGTGAAAGGGATGAACTCTATGGAAAGGATTTGCGTGATCGATTGCCCATCCTCTTATAACCTCATCTTAGGCAGGCCTTAGATCCATAACCTGAAAGCGATCCCATCCACGTACCATCAATGCGTCAAGATGCCAACGCCTTGGGGTGTAATCAAGGTGAAAGGAGACCACCAAGCTACGAAGGAATGCTACAAAATAGATATGAAAGCATGTTCTACTTCTCACTAAAGTGTAACTGATAAAGAATAAATCCCAGGATGTCATAAAGAAATGAAGATGCCAAATCCTACCTGTTGATCGATAAGCCGGTACTAGGGCAAACTGTTATCCTCGTAAAACATTCAGGAAGATATATTACTGTCTCACAAAGTACCGTGTGATGCACCTTAAACACTTCTACACGTAAGTTAAAATTCATTCAAATTTTAATGCTAAGGTATGAATTTCTTCTTAAATATTTTTTAGATTTTTTTGTTTGTTCTTTTATTTAATCAAAACCCATACTAACTTAAGCATCGGAGGGGTGTTAGCCAAGCTAACACCCAACCCTAACCTATTTCTATGTTGCGAGATGAGGACCCCTCAACACAAGAGCCCAAGCGCACCCGGAGGCCACATAATAATAAACGCCTTGGAGGGTTAAGCTTTTCTTGATAACATAAGGTACACGACCTCTTCATACTCAAGAGCATTATAAAACATACCTATAGAGTCATGATTATAGAACCGCCTGGGCGCACGCTTTTCACACTTGATTTAAAAAGCGAACTTAATTCACCTTGTTAGATGAATTATGTCTGCTAAAATAAGTTTAAGTTGTGAACTAAAGGTTGTAACATTAAACATGTTACCTGAAAGACACCGAAAGATGAAATTTCTACATGTGATCAACAACTTGGTTATAACATCGTTGCATGCTATCTTTACAACTTGGTTATAACATCGTTGCATCGTTGCATGTTATATTTACTTACTAGTTACAACACTAGTACGTGTTGCCTTCTGAAATTAGCATAAAAATACTCGTAGGGATAAAAATATCAAAAGTACCATTACGATAAGGAAAGTTTAACCAAAAGACCAAGGTGTTGAACCAACCCAACACAATCAAAACAAGTGTATGGACTCTTATGAGCCACTTTTAAAAAATAAATTGTTTTTTAACTTTATACTACAGGTGCAACCTCAACTCTCTTACCCTCACCTTCCTTCCTGCCTCCTTCCCTGCCTTGACCGGCCACCTTGGATTCTTGCACCTTGGAGCTCACTTCGCTTACATCGGAAGCCTCCCATAGGAATTCATTCAGCATGGCTACTTCTTCTTCAATCTTCCAATTTACGTGTTATCCATTTTCAAACTCCTTCATCATTTTGATCCTACACTCCATAACCGATTTGCTTGCACCCATCATACATCCTTCCTTTACTTCCTCGAGCTCCTTGATATGTTCCTCTTCTACCTTCAGCATCATGGTCGTTAGGTTGGCAAGCTCGCTGTTTTGCTTCTCCACTTGCTCTTTAGCCTTCACTGCCCTGAAATCTTCAAATTTATGTTTTTGAACAAGTATTTTGTTTTTGTCCTCCTTCATATCTAACTCTCTCAGCAAAAAGTCTACCACCTCCATAGTCTACAAAATAACATGTTACTGTGTTAAAACAAATCCACGTCTGGAAAATTCCTTGCGTCAAGTAAATAAAAAGTTTACCTTTTCAGAAAAGATTTCCACCTTAGCTCAGCAAAAAGTCTACCACCTCCATAGTCTACTGCCACGATTTCTACGTCTTCAAATTTCCTCTTTCTCTCCGCCTTGGCAATCTTGGAACTTTCCCCTTTCGGGAGGGGAGGCTTACCCTCTTCTTTCTTCACTCCAACCCTCGCCCTGATACCAGACAGGACATCTTCTACGCCAAAACTGGCTTTGGACCGAGTCACAACACAAAAGGAATGTCAAGAACAGCAACAAAACAAAGATAAGATAAGATGCGTCAACAAGAGAAAGAAGTATACCAGATGACATCATGTTTAAACTGACACTAGTCAAAATCCCTTTTCTTTCCTCTACCAACTCTGCAGAAGGTGCCTTAAATTTTCGAAGATCCTCTGGAGACAAACTCAAAATCCGATCAACATTGGCAGATGTATCACCAAGGGGTCGGAAAAGCTCTTCCATCTTCGTAACTGAAAAACACATGTCATAAACATGTTAGGACAGGCATAAAGAAAGACGCAATAGTCAGGCACATAGCTAAAAACAACTACCTGACGGGTTCCATGTTGACACCAAATCTCCTCCTCCCTCCAAGCTACTTTTTCTCACATAGAAGAATCTATGTTTCCATCCTCTATCAGCCGCATCAAGACCCAAAATCAAAGGATCCCTATTCGGCCTAACCCTAAAATTGTATCTACCGTTGCCAAATGCCCTAATATCAAAAATAAATGCCAACTCCTCTAAACCTGACACCACACCATGCTCGGCTGTGATTCTATCTAGGGTAAGCAGAATGCGCCATCCTATGGGCATTATTGACAGTAGGACAACCGGGTCACTTCGAAAAAGCAGGAGATAGAAGTAGAGAAAGGAAATTTCAAACCTACACTGAAAGGGTATTAGTAAAACCCTACCCACTCATCCGACACACAATCAGCGTTAAAAACTTCAGTAGGGATTAAGAACTCATCATTCGGAGGGAAGACATTGTTTCTCTTCAAAGCGTCAGTGTGGGACGCGTTGAAATTTCACCGTTCGCCCTCTGTATCTCGGAAAATCCTAGACACCTAAAACACTCGGGCAAAGACGCATCAATGTCTATTATCTTTTTCTTACTTTTCCCATTATGGCGATTGAAAGAGACTGAGAAACGAGAGAAAAAAGAGAAAACTCACTGGAGAAACGGATGGAGACCTAGCGCCGGTTGGACGGAGATTTTGAAAAGAAATTCGATTTCTTTCTTCAAAACCGTATAAATATGAGTAGACAGTTAACAAGCGCCTACGAAAAAGCCCATAATTGCGCTAATTCTTCTTGAGCCACGTGAGCCAACCACCTCATCAATTCCCTTGCAAAGATGAGGCGACACTTGGCAAAACATTAAGCCTTTCCGTATTCAGCTTGGAAAGCCTCAATATTTTGGGGGCAATTTTTTCACCCCAAAATATGAGTAGACAGTGTGTTTTTGATTTTGTTGTGTTCTTCCCTTTGTATAGCTGCCAAGGAAATCGAAACTGTCCGAAAATTAAAACCCTTTTTAATTTTCTTAATCAATGCATTTATTGAAATCAATTGGTGCAATTAATCAGCTCTTGCGGCAGTTACACAGCCCTTTGAAATCATTAGGAACGATTCTGGCATATGCAGCTGGTGCCCAGGCACCTGCCTCAGACACAGCCAGGCGCCCGCGTCACTGAGGCTAAACGAGGCAACCTTCTACTGACCTCCAGGCGGCCGCATCAGACCCATCCAGGCGCATGCCTCACCGTGGTTCAATAGGGCAGGTTTCGTCTGTCTTCCAAGGCGGCCGCATGAGTCATTGGCGCCAGTTACAGATTGTGGGTCACGTTTGAAATTTTTTTTTCAAAAAGTGGGCTAGCACGAGTAGGCCAATTTGGAGCTACATTCGTGTCCGCAAGACGCGCATGCACATGAGTTCAGTAGCCCGAAGTCCATTGCGGTCCATGATTTGCACCCCCCTGCGCACCTGTGCGCTTGAGAGAGCCTCTATGCTTCACAATCTTTCTCCTTACTAAAGTGTAGGAGTATATAAACTAGTCTCCTTTTACATTCCTTTCCATTGTGGGATAATCACATTTCCCACTTCCAACCCACTTACTTTGAGCCTTAATATCTCATTCATCCCTTAAGCATTTTGGACAAAGAATGTATGATTTCAATGTTCTCATGGAGTAGAATACAAAATCACAATCAATTGGGTCATTTGACAAACAACCCATTTAGAAAATAACACATTATTTCCTTCAAAACACTTTATTTTTCCAACAATCCCCCACATGAAGGAAATAATGAGGAAATGGTGATAAAGTCCAGCAGACAAAAACTTGCATATGAAGATGTGGGAATGCCCATTGAATCTTCGCTCGTACAAGTATATTTACTCTACTCGCAAATCGATAGACGCGATATCCTTGAATCGTTATACATTTTGTGTAGCCGATCATATGCTTGACACAAGTATCGTCCCAACATACTTCAATTCTCATAGCTATGTTCAATCATTGCCCTGAACATATGCCTGGTTCTGCGAGAGGGTCTAAGAATTGAGCCTCACACAATTCTCCTCGAAGCGGACCCACTTCTCTCTTACATAGGTGATTTCTTAAAGCTAACCCGTATTACCCCGCTCGAATTTTCGATGTGTACGAATCATTAAAAGCCATAAGCTTATCCTTGTCCTTTCGGGATGTCAATAGGAATGGACTTGGGGTTGGTTCCCCCACAGTGACGCTACAAGTCTTTTAATAGTTAGGTGATCCCATTGAATCTAGTTCTTGCGATCTCCAGTCATCTAGATTGGGTTTTCCGATGTGTTTAACTTTTAAGAGGCTTAAGTCCCATTCCCCTCGTCGAGCTTTCAACTAACTCTCTATTTAACCCTTTTATTAACGGATTCGCTAAATTTTCCTTTGACTTAACATAGTCAATGGATATTGTGCCAGTTGAGAGTAGTTGTTTAATGGTATTATGTCTTCGATGAATGTGTCTAGACTTACCATTATACATATGATTTTGTGCCCTTCCAATCGATGATTGGCTATCGCAATGTATACATATTGGTGGCACGGGCTTTGTCCATCTTGGAATATCTTCTGTAAATTGGCGTAGCCATTCAGCTTTATAAACTCAGATTCCATTGTGGATCTATCTATAACCGTTTGTTTAGAAGATTTCCATGATATAACTGCTCATGCTAATGTGAATACAAATCCGCTCGTAGACCTTGAGTCTTTTATATCGGATATCCAATTAGCATCGCTATATCTTTCAATTACCGTTGGACGTCTAGTATAGTGTAAAGCATAATCTCGAGTATATCTTAAGTAACTTAGTACTCTCACTATACCATTCCAATGTTTTGCTCCAGGATTACTTGTATACCGACTCAGTTTTCTAACCGTGTAAGCAATGTCTGGTCCAGTACAACTCATCAAGTACATTAGACTTCCAATGATTCTCGAGTATTCAACTTGAGAAACTGTGTCACCTCTATTCTTTGATAGATATTGACTCATGTCTATTGGGGTTCTAGCAATAGCTAAGTCACCCTTGCTGAATTTATCAAGAATCTTATCCACATCATGTGACTGGCTTAAAGCAAGTCCATTTGATATTCTTGAAATTTTCACACCAAGGATTACGTCAGCTAACCCCATATCTTTCATGTCAAACTTTGAGTTCAACATATCTTTAGTGGACTTTATCATTTTATCACAACTTCCTATGATAAGCATGTCATCTACATAAAGGCACAAAATGACGTAGCCATTTCCCGTGTCTCTAACATAGATACATTTGTCACATTAATTTGTTTTAAATCCACTTTCCATCATGGCTTGATCAAACTGTTGATGCCATTGTTTAGGTGCTTGTTTCAAGCCATACAATGACTTTACTAATTTGCACACTTTATTTTCTTGCCCCGACGCAGAAAATCCTTCGGGTTATTCCATGTAAATTTCCTATTCTAAGTCCCCATTTAGAAAAGCGGTTTTGACATCCATTTGATGTAGTTCAAGATTTCGCAATGCAGCTATTGCAAGTACAATTCCTATGGATGTTATTCACTTGACCGGAGAATATGTATCAAAGTAATCAAGGCCTTCCTTTTGCTTGTAACCTTTAATTACATGTCTTGCCTTATACTTGTCAATTGTTCCATCCGTCTTCATTTTCCTTTTAAAAATCCACTTATATCCTAGTGGTTTACTTCCCGAAGGAAGATCCACTAATTCCCAAGTGTGATTTTGTAAAATAGAATCAATCTCACTTTTAATGGCCTATTTCCACAAAGGTCTTTCCGAAGAGCTCATGGCCTCTTTATAACTTTGTGGTTCACGTTCAAGCATGTAAGTTAGAAAATCTGGGCCATATGATTTTTCTATCCTATCTCGTTTGATACGTCGAGGTTCCACCTCTTCTTCATCATTTCCATCACGATGGGTTTCTTCTTCTACTACTTCTTCTATTGAATCATGTGTCCGTTTAGATGATCTTGCTCCATCTCTTTTACACGGAAACACATTCTCAAAGAAAGAAGCATTTATTGATTCCATTATAGTATTCTTGTGTATATCTTAAATTTTCGATTCATGAACAAGAAATCTATAAGCACTACTATTGTGAGAATACCCAATAAATATGCAATCAATAGTTTTTTGTCCAATTTTCACCTTTTTGGGAGGTGGTATTGAAACCTTTACAAGGCACCCCCATACTCGCATGTATTGGTATATTGACACTCTTCCATGCCTCAATTCATAGGGGCTCTTGTTTATTTTCTTTCGAGGCATTTTATTTAAAACATAGTTTGCCGACAATACGGCTTCTCCTCACATGTTATAAGGTAACCCTGAACTTATTAACATGGCATTCATCATGTCCTTCAAAGTCCAATTTTTGCGTTCGACAACTCCATTGGATTGAGGTGTATAAGGTGGCGTTGTTACATGTTTTATTCCATGTTGAGCACAAATATCCTCAAATGGAAATTCATACTCACCACCACGATCACTTCTAATCACCTTTTTTTTTTCAGTTAAGTTGATTTTCAACTTCATTTTTATAGAGAACAAATTTCTCTATAGCCTCATCTTTACTTTTGAGAAGATATACATAACAATATTTTGTGCTATCATCAACAAAAGTCATAAAATACTTATTGCCCCCACGCGATTGTGTTGATTTGAAATCGCATAAGTCCATGTGAACCAACTCAAGTGGTTCATTATTTCTTGTAATAGAATGGAACGGATTTTTTTGTTAATTTTGCCTCTACACAAGTTTCACATTTATGTTTGTAGTCTATTTTACATTTTGGTATGCAATTCAAGTTAATTAATCTACGTATAGTATCATAATTAACATGTCCTAGTCTACCATGCCACACATGGGAAGACTCAAGCAAGTAAACGGAAGAATTATTCATTTCATTGCTTTCGGGCTTAGTAGCCATTACATTTGGTTTCACAACCATTACACTAAGCTTAAACATTCCATCATTGACATACCCTTTTCCTACAAACATTCCACTTCTTAGACAAAGTAACAACATCCGACTCAAACACAATATGAAAACCATGCTTAATCAAAGGTGATCCGGACACCAAATTTTTCCGGATATCGGGCACATAAAGCACATTATTGAGAGTCAATTCTTTCCCGGAAGTTATCTTGAGCACCACCTTCCCTTGACCTTTTACATCGGATGTGGCCGAATTTCCCATGAACAATTTTCACCATTTTCAAGGGCTTCAAAACTACTAAACATGTCTTTATTGGAGCACACATGCCTATTAGCGCCAGTCAATTCACCACTGATTTGGGTTTGAACCCACCAAATTCACCTCGGAAATTACCGCCTCCAAATGCATATCAGAAACTTCATTCGAGATGACATCAACCATGTTTGCTTGCTTTTTTGGCTTTCTACACTCGAAAGACTTGTGGCCCACAATACCACAATTGTAGCAATTTCCATCGAACTTCTTCTTGGAGATTCCTCCCTTTGACTTCAAACTAGAACTTTTTCCGGGCACAAACTTGCCTTTGACCTTGCCTTTGGCCTTGGAGCTATCACCATGATCCACCACATTGGCTTTCGCCACAAGAAGATTATTCAACTTCTTTTTCGCAATTCTATTCTCTTCCTCAATTCGAAGACAAATAGCAAGCGCTTCAACATTCATTTCCTTTCGTTTATGTTTAAGGTAGTTTTTGAAATCTTTCCAAGCGGGAGGCAATTTTTCAATTATAGCCGCCACTTGAAAGCTTTCACTAATTACCATTCCCTCGGAATGAATTTCATGGATTATTATTTGAAATTCTTCTACTTGACTTTTAACTGTTTTAGAGTCCACCATTTTGTAATCGAGAAAGCGGCCAACAACGAATTTCTTTGTGCCCGCGTCATCGATTTTGTACTTATATTCCAAGGACTCCCATAGTTCCTTTGCAGTTTTCTTAACACTATAAACATTGTATAGTGTATCCGACAACCCATTTAGGATGTAATTTCGGCAAAGAAACTTTGAATGCTTCCAAGCATCAAGACTAGAGATGGCTTGCACGTCCATCTCATTCTCACCCAACTGTGGCGGATCCTCCTTAAGAAACCTCGCCAAGTTCAAGGTGGTCAAATAGAAGAGAATCTTTTGTTGCCACCGTTTAAAGTCTTGCCAACAAATTTTTTCCGGTTTCTCACCATGGTGAGTCGGAACAGTTTGGACAACCACATTCCTCGGAGGATTGGATTCCACACGAAGCGCTTCCTCTACATGAGGAGTCTCAGAATTGTTCCCAGCATTGGTTATCATGTTGTTCGATTCAGTAGCCATCTGAAATGAAACAAAAAATTAGTTAATCTGTTTTTATGATGTTTTCCCTTCCAACGAAGGAAATATTTGTCTCAAGATTGTTTGAATAATGATTACAAAACCAATTGGAAATTACAGAAAACAAAATAAAACAGAAACAGAAATACAAACGAAAATATAAACTGATTGTTCAAGATGCCCGAGTCGTGTGAGACCACACTATCCTTAAGACAAATTTGCCCCTCACCAAGTTGTGCTTGAGTTGTTACCGGACGTTTGCCTCCCAGGATGAAAAGGACTGACCGGAAGGTTGCTGCAAACTAGTACCTCCGGCAAACTGAAGTTATGCCTGGACAGTATCACCACCGGATGCAATATGTAGGAGGCCAAAGAAAAGAATTGTTCAATATGCAACGAATTGGAGGGCAGAGAGATTATGGAAATCAGTGTGTTTTTTATTTTGTTGTGTTCTTCCCTTTGTATAGCTGCTAAGGAAATCGAAACTGTCCTAAAATTAAAACCCTTTTTAATTTCCTTAATCAATGCATCCGAAAATTAAAACGCTTTTTAATTTTCTCAATCAATGCATTTATTGAAATCAGTTGGCGCAATCAATCAGCTCTTGCGGCAATTACACAGCCCTTTGAAATCATTAGGAACGATTCTGGCGTACGCAGCTGGTGCCCATGCGCCCGCCTCAGACACAGCCAGGAGCCCGCCTCACCGAGGCTTAACAGGGCAACCTTCTACTGACCTCCAGGCGGCCGCATCATACCCATCCAGGTGCACGCCTCACCGTGGTTCAACAGGGCAGCCTTCATCTGTCTTCTAGGCGGCCGCATGAGTCATTGGTGCCAGTTACAGATTGTGGGTCACGTTTGAATTTTTTTTTTCAAAAAGTGGGCTAGCACGAGTTGGCCAATTTGGAGCTACATTTGTATCCGCAGGCACATGAGTTCGGTAGCCCGAAACCCATTTCGGTCCATGATTTGCACCCCCCGCGCACCTGTGCACAAGAGAGAGCCTCTATGCTCCACAATCTTACTCCCTACTATAATGTAGAAGTATATAAAATAGTCTCTTTTTACATTCCTTTCCAATGTGGGATAACCACATTTCCCACTTCCAACCCACTTACTTTGAGCCTTAATATCTCATTCATCCCTTAACCATTTTGGACAAATGAATATATGATTTCAATGTTCTCATGGAGTAGAACACAAACTCACAATCAATTGGGTCATTTGATAAACAACCCATTTAGGAAATAACACCTTATTTCCTTCAAAACACTTTATTTTTCCAACAGTTTCGTAAGTGCAAAAGGTTTGGGCATGTTCAAAAAGATTGTAGGGTGAAGGATGAAGAAAAAGCAAGCTTTGTGGAGCTAAAAGCAGTTGAGCCAAATCTCTTTTACATGTGCCAAAAAGTCTCTGAAAAGAAGAACGAAGTATGCAATTTGGATAGCGAATGTAGAAATCACATGTCAAGTAATAAAGATGCATTTCTCAACATTGATTCTTCTTACAATTCCAAAGTTTATTTGGGAAATGGAGAAGTGGAAGAAATTGCTGGGAAAGGCAGCATTGGAGTTGAGACTAAGAAGGGAAATAAGGTGATTCAAGATGTTTACTATGTTCCAAAGTTAGCTGAAAATTAGCTTAGTGTCGGGCAACTTTTGGAGCATGTTTATGTGCTTCATTTTGAGGATCGAGGGTGCACTATCTATGATAAACAACATATATTAGTTGCTACAGTGAAAATGAACAAAAATAGGTGTTTCCCTCTCACAATGGATTATGCAAAGCAAGTTGCTCAATTAGCCATAATAGAAAATGCCTCAAGACTTTGGCATAAAAGCTACGAACACCTAAATTTTGGAGCGCTTAATCTACTTTTCAAGAAGAAGATGGTGTATGGGCTGCCTGTCATTGAAAAAAAAAAGAATGTTTGTGAGGGTTGTGCTCTTGGAAGCATCACCGCCAGCCATTGCCAAAAGGTGTCGCTTGGAGAGCAAGAGAAAATCTTGAGTTGGTGCATACGGATGTGTGTGGGCCGATGAGAACACTCTCCAATTCGCAGAACATGTATTTTATTCTATTCATAAATGATTATACTCGAATGACTTGGGTACACACTGCAGCAAAATGGAGTTTCAAAGAGGATGAATCAAATAGTTATGGAGATGGCAAATTCTATGTTGCACGAAGGTAATGTACCAAGGAGATTTTGGGCCGAGGCTGTTAATACCGCTGTTTACTTGGGAAACCGAAGTCCTACAAAAGCAATGATGGACCGTATGCCATATGAAGCTTGGAGCGGGAGAAAACCATCGGTCAATCACTTAAAATTATTTAGGAGTGTATGTACTCTCATGTTCCAAATGAGCGTATGAGCAAGCTTGACAAGACAAGTGAAAAATGCATTTTCATGGGGTATAACTCTGTTTCTAAGGGCTATAGACTATATAATCTGAAATCTAACAAAATTATTGTTAGTCAGGATGTTTTATTTGATGGAGTAACTTGGAAGTGGGAACAAGGGAATGGAAGTGAATAAGTGGTGATTGTGCCATTTTTACACCCACTACAAGAACCTAATCCAGTTGACAACAATGAAGAAATTACTTAATCAAGCTCACAAGTGGGAGACTCTTATTTACCAATTTCTACGCCAATAAAAATGCGAAGGTTGAGTGATGTGTTTGCTCGTTGCAATTTTTGCATTGAGGATCCAGACAACTTTGAAGAAGCATTTTAAAAATATGCTTGGAAGAAGGCGATGCAAGATGAAATCAACATGATCGAAAAGAATCAAACATGGGAGCTCGTTGACAAGCCAGAAAATAAGGATGTTATTGGGGTGAAGTGGATTTATAAAGTGAAGCATAACCAAGATGGTTCAGTTCAGAAAAATAAAGCGAGATTGGTTGCGAAAGGCTACTCGCAACAACCTGGAGTTGATTTCGAAGAGACATTCGCTTCGGTTGCAGGTTTGGATACTATTCGAGCTTTATTTTCTCTTGCAGCAAAGGATGGAAGTTATTTCAGCTTGAAGTTAAATTAGCCTTCTTAAATGGAGAACTTAAGGAGGAGGTATATGTTGAACAATCGCAAGGTTTTGTGGTTCAAACAAAAGAAGAAAAAAGTGTACAAGCTGAAGAAGGCTCTCTATGGACTAAATTGTTGGGATTGGAGTCCTAAACTATGAGGAAAAAGGGGTCTAAGTCGGAAGAGTTGCTGAGATCAAGGAGGAAAAATGCGGAGGACATTCTGTTGAGATGGGCGACCGCCCATGTGGTGGTGGGCGACCGCCCAGGTGTACAGAATGTCATGGCTCGTGGGATTTTCTTCTTGGGCGACCGCCCATGGGGTGGTGGGCGACCGCCCACGTGTCGGATCAGAATTTTCTGCAGCAGATTTGTTTCCTATTTTGATTAGAACTCTTCTTAATTTGATTTAGGGTTTCCTTATATTACTATATAAGCATAGTGACGACCTAGAACAGATTTGTAGTTGTGTAGAAACATATTAGAAGGAGTCTAATAACATATTGGCTTGACAATTGCCCCCGGACGTAGTTCATGTGTTGAATGAACCGGGTAAACAACTCTTGTGTTCTTGTGTGTGTGATTCTTTCTTTCTTGTGCTTGTGGGTGTGTTGATTTCTTGTCTAGATTGCAACGGGGGTACCACCAAATTCACAACAACTGGTATCAGAGCCTGGTTTGGAGGATTCAAAATCTTTTCATTAGTTGATTAATTTTGAATCGCGTTCTTGGGGATTTTGGTGAAGCAGCCAGATGAAGAACTCAATCGAGAAATTCAACGGTGTGAATTTCACGTTTTGGAGGACAAGGATTGAAGACTACCTTTATTGTAAGGATCTTCATGGACCCTTGAAGGAGAAGCCCGAAGGCATGTCACAAGGGGATTGGGAGACGTTGGATCGGAAGGTGTTAGGAGCGGTAAGGAGTGCCCTAACCGACGACGTTGCACAGAACGCTATGGAGGCCAAGACAACGGTGGAGTTGCTACAAACGCTGTCAGACATGTATGAGAAGCCGTCGAATATCAATAAGGTGCACTTGATAAAGAGGTTTGCGAATGCGAAGATGTCAGAGGGGCAGACAGCGGCAAGTCATATCGACAATTTCAAAGGTATGGTGGACCAATTGAAAAGCGTTGATATTACTTTCTCCGATGAAGTGCTAGCTTGTTTTCTTCTAAAATCATTGCTTGATAGTTGGGAGGTTACTGTCACAACGATTAGTACGTCGAAAACAGCATTGGTGTATACGGAGGTTAGAGATCTCATCCTTCAAGAGGAGTTGCGAAGGAAAGAGAAAAGGGGAGAATCTTCCGTAGATGGGGCTGCACTTAGGGTGGAGAGAAAAAGGGGAGGACCGAAAAAGGGGAAAAAGGTCAAGTGCTACAATTGTGGCGAATTAGGTCATATCAGTTATGACTGTCTGGGTAAAGATGGTGGTGCTCACGTGGTGGATGATGGTGGAGATGTATTAATCCTAGGAGAGGAGCAGTCGGGTAAAGATTGGGTGTTGGATTCTGGAGCTTCTTGTCATGCTAGTGGGGATGCAGGTTCAATGAAGCGGTATAAAACTGGAGACTTTGGGGTTGTCTATCTTGGTGACGGTCAGCCATTGAAGGTCAAAGGTAAGGGGGATTTGATGATGAAGACACCTAAGGGGGCTGTTTTACAACTACACAACGTGATGCATGTTCCGAATTTGAGGAGAAGGGTGATTTCTGTGGGACAACTTGACAGTGAAGGGTATGGTGTTTCTTTCATTGGTGGGTCTTGGGAAGTCACAAAAGGGGCTAAGGTGTTAGCTCGTGGGGTTAAGGGGAAGATGTTGTACTCTACCTACAATGTCGATGTTCGTTCCGGTGGGAGCAAGAGGCAAAAGAACCGGCCTGTTGGTGTAAAAAGGGGAGACATCAAGAAACGGTATGTTGGGGGGGACACAAAGTTGATCAACGTGGTGTGGAAGTCCAAGTGCCCTAACAGAGAGCGGTTTCAGACCAAAAACAAACGATGCAAGAAACAAGGTGTGTCCAAGTTTCAAGGGGAAGCATTGCGAGGAAGGTGGGTCTGGAGGGAGAAGGCGAAGTTAGACTTGCGGGAAGAAATCAAGGTAGAAGCTGATTTGGGAAGGCAAGAATCATCTAACACGGAGAGGTTGAAACGTCGCTTGGTTTCAACTCGCCTTAGTACTTGAGGAGAGGTGCGGTAGTGTCAAGCCATTATGGAGGGGGGGAAAAATGTGTTCGAAGGTCTTTACTCCGTGGTGGGAGTTGATGGGTGTTCTATGCTTGTTAGTTTAGTCTCCGGTGGGAGATTGTTGGGATTGGAGTCCTAAACTATGAGGAAAAAGGGGTCTAAGTCGGATGAGTTGCTGAGATCAAGGAGGAAAAACGCGGAGGACATTCTGTTGAGATGGGCGACCGCCCATGTGGTGGTGGGCGACCGCCCAGGTGTAGAGAATGTCATGGCTCGTGGGATTTTCTTCTTGGGCGACCGCCCATGGGGTGGTGGGCGACCGCCCACGTGTCGGATCAGAATTTTATGTAGCAGATTTGTTTCCTATTTTGATTAGAACTCTTCTTAATTTGATTTAGGGTTTCCTTGTATTACTATATAAGCATAGTGACGACCTAGAACAGATTCGTAGGAGTGTAGAAACATATTAGAAGGAGTCTAATAACATATTGGCTTGGCAATTGCCCCCGGACGTAGTTCATGTGTTGAATGAACCGGGTAAACAACTCTTGTGTTCTTGTGTGTGTGATTCTTTTTTTCTCGTGCTTGTGGGTGTGTTGATTTCTTGTCTAGATTGCAACGGGGGTACCACCAAATTCACAACATAAATCTCCTCGAGCTTCGTACAGTCACATTGATCACTACTTCATGGAGAATAAGTTTTTGAAAAGCAAGTACGAGCCTACATTGCATGGAGGGAATTCAGACATATTGATCGTAGCACTTTATGTTGATTACTTGGTGTTCACAAGAAGCGATAAGAAGTTGATATTTGATTTTAAAAATGACATGACGAAGAGATACGAGATAAATGACTTGGGAGTTTTGCACCATTTTCTTGACATTGAAGTTTACCAAATGAATGATGGACAAAAGAAATATGCCGAGAGGACCTTGAAGAAATTTAGCATGTTCGGGTGCAAACCAGTTGATACACCACTCGTTGCTAGTGAGAAATTGATGAAAGAAGATGGAAGCAAGAAAGCAGATGCAAGTAATTATAGAAGTTTGATTGGAAATTTGCTCTATCTCACTGCTACAAGGCTGACGTCATGTTCGCAGCAAGTCTACTTTCTCGATACATGAAAGAACCTAGTCATGTTCATTTGGGAGAAGACAAAATGGTGTTAAGATACATCCAAGGCACACTCGAATATGGAATCAAGTATGACAACATGTGTGAAGCAAAATTAATTGGATTTTGTGATAGCAATTGGGCAGGTTCTGCGATGACAGAAAAAGCACATCCGGCTATGTTTTTTTTCTTGGTTCCGGAGCTTTTTCATCTAATAACTGAAATCAAGTAAAAAAAGACAGCCTGGTACATGAATCATAAAGTTGGTTCACAATGCATAAAGCATCCTCGTAAAGCGAGGGACAAAGAAAGGTCCCAAAATAACTAAGTTTAAGGAAATTCCGAAACCCAAAATCCAAAACCAAAGTATATTCAAAGAAAATCAGAAGGTCTAAGTACATGATCATCCTCGGCAATGAGTTCCGCAGGAGAAATGAGTGCATCGACAGCAAGCTCAGTTGAACAAATGGTTGCATCAGCAGTGAGCTCAGCAGAAGAAATGGGCGCATCAACAGCGAGCTCGATTTGAGGAATGAGTGCATCGGCAACAAGCTCAGCAGGATAAATGGCTGCATCGGCAGCAAGCTCATTATCAGATCCTTGCAACTCAGTAGCTCTATCGTTTCTAACAAATGCAGTAGTTGTAGATCTAGAAGTGGTACGTTTTCTCCGCTTTGCTTCTGATTGTCGGCGTAAAGTCTCGGCAATTGAAGCTTGGATCTGTTAAAAGCAAAATAAGACTAGGATGAAACACCAAGAACAAAAGGATATATGTGTGCAGTTTAGCTGAAGAGTTCACTCGGCAAACAAATGAGCTAATGCTATCAAACAACATTTTTTTTTTTTTTTGGCAAAAGGGCAATGCCCCCTATATTTTATTGAAAATTAAAAAGTACAATAAATAAAAGAAAAACCATAAAATAAAATAAATAAAAAGGTCAATCAAATTGCCTTTTATTAATTCAAGGCCTTTTAGGCTTGAGGTTTTTTGATTTAGCTTTCGATCCAGATTTTCCTCGTTTTCCTTTAACCTTTTGAAAGCCATCTTCTTCATCGTAATTATCTTCAAAATTATCGCAGTCAGCCATTGGAGCCCACGGATCAACATGAACTCCTCCAACTATACCCCCATAAGTGCGAGCATCATGATATGCCGAAGGAGAAGTAGCAGAAAGACCGCCTTCCGGTTCAGAATCGCATTTTTCCCAAAGAGCAAGAGCTTCTTTTAGGTTTTTTGGGTTTATAAATTCGGGATTAAAATATTTAGGATTTGGCATACGAGCAGTAGAGGGACGTAAGTTAAGAGCTGAAGAAGCTTGAATTTGTCTAACCTTTTCCCGAACGAGATTTAGTGCTTCGCTATCCAAAGCAGGAGCCGTCATAGGGATGGATGGTGAGGCCGTAGACCCCTTTTGAATGGCCAAAGCCCCCATCTGCGCTCCAAGCGCAGCAGTAGCTACCAGAGTTTCATTGCCTGTATTTATATCAACAATAGCTGTGTCATCCAAGACTACCAATTCTTCACCTTGAGTGTCAACCGTCTCATTATGGGTATCTATATCTTCATAACCATTTTCGGCTGACCGCTCGTTAGAATGAACAATCCCCCCATCGAGATCAACAACCTCAGTTTCTTGAGCAAAACCATCAATTTTCGCACCACTACTAGATACGACCTTTGGAGAATTAGATTCAACCTGCTTTGGAACATAAACCTTCACACCCTCCTTAGCTTTTCCTTTTTCAGGACCAGCCCCGCCAACCTTGTTACGATTGGGATCAACATTTTTCTCTTTATCGTCCTTTTTTTCATCCTTCTTGTACTCCTTATTCAACACACGACACCTAAAATTTTCATGTCCCAAAACCGAGCAATGACGGCAATAAAGAGGCAGATTATCATATTCCACAGCTTGGAAGAAACTAGGAGAAACATCCCCACAATCAATATGAATCTTCTCCGGGAGTGATTTTAACAGATCCACTTGGACCAAAATTTTAGCAACACTTGGCCTTGATAATTTAGCCGTAGCCTTATCAATAGACAAAGGTTTGCCAAATGTGCTAGCAAGAGAGAATAGAAAAACCTTGTTAAACAAATGGACGGGCAACTCTGGAAGGCTAACCCATACCGGAGCCAATGGAGAGTCTTGTTTAGGTCGCCATGAAGGAGTCCAAACAGTAGTTCGTGTTGGTTTAGGAGTCCTAAACTACAAGGAAAAAGGGGACTAAGTCGGAGGAGTTTGTTGAGATCAAAAGGAGTTCAAAGCAGAGAAGAAGTCTGAGCATGGCTGGAGTAGCGCCAGGCGGCCGCATGGGGAGGGCCGAGGCGGGCGCCTCAAGGGCCGAGGTAGTAGCCGGGCTTTCTTCCCTCGCGAGGCGGGCGCATGGCAGTGTTGGGGCGGGCGCCTCAATGCTGTCCGAGTTCTGGGCTTCTGATTTGTTTCCTTGTTTGATTGTAACTCTTCTTAAATTAGATTTAGGGTTTCCTTGTAACTATATAAGCATAATTTCGGCCTAGAACACATTGTAGCAACATATTAGAGAGACTAATAACATATTGGCTTGGCAATTGCCCCCGGACGTAGTTCACGAGTTGGTGAATGAACCGGGTAAACAACTCTTGTGTTCTTGTGTGTGATTGTTTCTTTCTTGTACGTGTGGGTGTGTTGATTTCTTTGTCTTGATTGCAAACGGAGAGCACCAATTTCACAACAACTGGTATCAGAGCTTTGGTTCGGAGGATTCAAAATTCTTTCATTAGTTGATTAATTTTGAATCGCGTTCTTGGGGATTTTTGGTGAAGCGATCAAGATGAAGAACCATATCGAGAAATTCAGCGGTGTGAATTTCACGTTTTGGAAGACAAGGATTGAAGACTACCTTTATTGTAAGGATCTTCATAAGCCCTTGAAGGAGAAGCCCGAAGACATGTCACAAGGGGATTGGGAGGTGTTGGATCGGAAGGCGTTAGGAGCGGTAAGGAGTGCCCTAACCGACGACGTTGCACGGAACGCTATGGAGGCCAAGACAACGGTGGAGTTGCTACAAACGCCGTCGGACATGTATGAGAAGCCGTCGAATATCAATAAGGTGCATTTGATAAAGAGGTTTGCGAATGCGAAGATGTCGAGAGGGCGAGACGGCGGCAAGTCATATCGGCAATTTCAAAGGTATGGTGGACGAATTGAAAAGTGTTGATATTACTTTCTCCGATGAAGTGCTAGCTTGTTTTCTTCTAAAATCGTTGCACGATAGTTGGGAGGTTCTTGTCACAACGATTAGTACGTCGAAAACGGCATTGGTGTATACGGAGGTTAGAGATCTCATCCTTCAAGAGGAGTTGCGAAGGAAGGAGAAAAGGGGAGAATCGTCCGTAGATGGGGCTGCACTTAGGGTGGAGAGAAAAAGGGGTGGACCTAAGGGGAAAAAGGTTAAGTGCTACAATTGTGGTGAATTGGGGCACATCAGTTATGATTGTCCGGAAAAAGTGGTGGTGCGCACGTGGTGGATGATGGTGGTGATGTATTAATCCTAGGGAGGAGCGGTCGGGTGAAGATTGGGTGTTGGATTGGAGCTTCTTGTCATGCTAGTGGGGATGCGGAATCAATGAGGCGTTACAAACCGGAGATTTTGGGGTTCTCTATCTTGGTGATGGTCAACCATTGAAGATCAAAGGTAAGGGGGATGTAATGATGAAGACACCTAATGGGGCTGTTTTACAACTACACGACGTGATGCATGTTCCGGATTTGAGGAGGAGGGTGATTTACGTGGGACAACTTGACGGTGAAGGATACGGTGTTTCGTTCATTGGTGGGTCTTGGGAAGTCACAAAAGGGGCTAAGGTGTTGGCTCATGGGGTTAAGGGGAAGATGTTGTATTCTACCTACAATGTCGATGTTCGTTCCGGTGGGAGCAAGAGGCTTAAGAACCGGCCTGTTGGTGTAAAAAGGGGAGACATCAAGAAACGGTATGTTGGGGAGGACACAAAGTTGATCAACGCGGTGTGGATGTCCAAGGGCCCTAACAGAGAGCGGTTTCAGACCAAGAATAGTCGATGCAAGAAACAAGGTGTGTCCGAGTTTCAAGGGGAAGCATTGCGAGAAAGGTGGGTCTGGAGGGAGAAGGCGAAGTTAGACTTGCGGGGAGAAATCAAGGTAGAAGCTGATTTGGGGAGGCAAGAACGATCTAACACGGGGAGGTTGAAACGTCGCTTGGTTTCAACTCGCCTTAGTACTTGAGGAGAGGTGCGGTAGTGTCAAGCCAATATGGGATGAAGGGGGAATGTGTTCGAAGGTCTTTACTCCGTGGTGGGAGTTGATGGGTGATTCTATGTTTGTTAGTTTAGTCTCCGGTGGGAGATTGTTGGTTTAGGAGTCCTAAACTACAAGGAAAAAGGGGACTAAGTCGGAGGAGTTTGTTGAGATCAAAAGGAGTTCAAAGCAGAGAAGAAGTCTGAGCATGGCTGGAGTAGCGCCAGGCGGCCGCATGGGGAGGGCCGAGGCGGGCGCCTCAAGGGCCGAGGTAGTGGCCGGGCTTTCTTCCCTCGCGAGGCGGGCGCATGGCGGTGTTGGGGCGGGCGCCTCAATGCTGTCCGAGTTCTGGGCTTCGATTTGTTTCCTTGTTTGATTGTAACTCTTCTTAAATTAGATTTAGGGTTTCCTTGTAACTATATAAGCATAATTTCGGCCTAGAACACATTGTAGCAACATATTAGAGAGACTAATAACATATTGGCTTGGCAATTGCCCCCGGACGTAGTTCACGAGTTGGTGAATGAACCGGGTAAACAACTCTTGTGTTCTTGTGTGTGATTGTTTCTTTCTTGTACGTGTGGGTGTGTTGATTTCTTTGTCTTGATTGCAAACGGAGAGCACCAATTTCACAACAGTTCGCATAGGGAACTTCGTCACATACCACACTTCCTTCGTCCATAACCGATGAAAATCTTCCTCGGTAGATAATTGAATGAGCATATGTTGTTGATCAATGTGGCCCAGTTTGTAATTGCCCTTTAAATGAAACTTAGCAAAGGCCAACCTAGCCGCTTCCATGGTAGGCCGGCCATTGAGAAATCTTCCAACTAAGGTCCAAGCAAAAGGTCGAGCAAAGGCTGCAATAGCCTCCTTCGTTAATTTAAGAGATGGAACCCCCTTATGAATGTCGAATCAAGCATTGGGATTTCATTTACTTTTGGAACCGGGGTTATTGGCAATGAGAGATGCAAAGGATTTGTTGAGCGGCGGAATAGGGTTTACATGGGACGGGCCGGCGGCTGTAGTATTCTTAGGATCGTTATTAGGGTTTGGCTGCGGAAGTGATGCCGCGACTTGCAACTTGAAAGGACGATGGGTTGGGCTTAGATGAAGGAGGGAGCGGTGGAAACATCTCCGGATCAGCCATGGAAGGGCTGCCGGCGGCCGGAATGGGTAAAAACCCTAGGACGGGGCTAGAGAAAAAATCCTAGAGAGAGAAGGTATATTATACTAGCCAGGTTTTTCAATCAATTTGCTATCAAACAACATTAGATCATGCTCTATAAGCTTATTTGCTCTATTAGTTTCACGGTAACAGATGAATGCCTATCCTTTTAGTATATATAACTGGATAAAGTAGATGAAATAAAGAAACTAAATACTTCATTATAGTACCTCCTCATTGCGAACCTTCTCCATTTCATCAAATTCCAACTCCTGTAGGAGCACGGGAAGTTGTTAGCAAATAACAGTTGCAAGATACTCCCTCCGTCTCATTTATATTGGCCGGCCACATTTCCCTTTTCTAAGATTTTTTTTTCTTACTTATGAACCCATTACATCTCTACCTAAATTACATAATTTACAAATTTTACATTTACTAGGGATAATTAAAGTAAGGGTATATATCAAAGACAATAAATTGGACAAAACATTTATTATGCTTTCTTAAACCAAGAGCTTTTGTCTTGTGGCCAATGTAAGTTAGACGGAGTGAGTAGCACTACCAACACAAGATTCAGAGGGTCAAGTTGTAGTACCTCTGCCTCATACTTGTCTATATCCGGATACAAGGCCGCAATCAGAGCATCATAATTCTGATCATCTCTAAGGGAACGACGACTGGCACAATGAGTTCGACAAGCAGGACATTCATTGTTCCTGCATGAATGAAACACATCAATTAGAGTAAGAATCATACAAACCACCTGGTTAGGATATGGAAGATTGTTTTAATACGTACCCCAATCTCATAGCTTTGTCGATGCATTCTCCGCAAAAGCGGTGTAGGCATTCCATAACCGCTTTGGCCTTTCGGATGATCCCTATATTAAGAGAAGGTTGAAATCACGTCTTGAGCTTTTTAAGACGTGAATAGATTGACTAGATTGACAAAAGCTTCAAATGAAAACTTATATAAGCATGCATGTGTTTCAACTGAAAACCACTTTCGAATTATAGATATCAAATCTTAAAGGGACACATTTGGAGTGGGAGAGGCTACTCTCGATGACGTTTCATATACAACATAAGTACCATTTAAACAGTGGAGGCGCAAGGATTTCAATTCAAGGGAATTAATATACTATAAAGTTAGAAATTTGCATGGAAGAATTAATATTAAGAATCTAAAAACCCAAAATAGTACCTAAACAAATTGGGCATGTCACGTCCTTGCGTACTTCTGCCAAATTCAGCATGAGAAATCTGCATACAAATAGGATCTATTATATTATTATGAGATTTACCATTGACAAACTAAGACTATAACACACATGCAAACACACAAATAAAAAAATATACACAAGCGGCCCTCTAAATGAAAGCCACTTAACTGGTATAGTCTTTTACGTGCTTCAACTATATGCAGGGAATAAACAAGGGATGTTTGATTATATATCACACATCTTTTAAACATCTAAACGTGTACCGATTTATAGATTTGAGGGGCTATTCCCCTTATCAGCCATGGTTTTCAAGTGAAATCGTATTCACACACACAATCCTTCAAATAAAACAACAACAACAACAACAACAAAATTTTGGTCCCAAAATGAATTGGGGTAGGCTAACATGAATCATATTTAAAAAAAATAAAATAAAAAGAAATAAATAGAAAAGTCATCTTTAATCTCTTAATAATCCAAAAGAGAGCATATACTCCCTCCGTCCCATTACAAATCACACACTTTCCTTTTTGGGCGTCCCACTACAAATCACACACTTCCTAAAATGAAAAGTTTTTATCACTATTCCCTCCACTCATTCTCTCTCCTACATTATTTTAATACTCACAACACCATTATAATTTACTATTCCCTCCACTCATTCTCTCTCCTATTTTACTTTTACACTCACAACATTTATATCATTATTTTTTTCCTTAATCCACGCGTGTACAGTAACTGTGTGGATTATAATGGGACGGAGGGAGTATATAAATATAGAAGATTACATACAATGTAGATAAAATTCAAAACAAATGAGATAACAAAAAATTGCGCGCACATCTCAAACAGCCAACACATTTATCAAACAAAATCATGATGTAACAGAAAGTCCCCGCCAATTTCACACACAAACAAACAGAATGTTGGAGGAAGGAGAAGACGAACTCATGTATATCTCCATCTTCAGATGAAACATTTCCATCAGAATCTGATATGAAAAAGAGAGCCAGAGACAAAAGCCGGAAGAAATTAGTCACGCGAAACAAACAATCACGTATAGATATCAGAAAAAGGCTGTGGAAGAACGGTGTGAAAAATCACATGATACATACCTTTGGAGTGATCATGGTCGCTGTCAAATTGCGGTGCTTTGTGGTCGTCGGGAGTGGGAGCATCGTGAGAGCTCTTTCGGGTGGCCATTGGAGTTGATATGGCGGTGGAGATTTGACTGACGAAGGTGGAGGCAGCTGAAAGGTGTGTGTGCGTAGAGCAAGAGCTACTGAGGTGGTGGGCGTTCTGAGTTGTTGGAAAGAGGAGAGAGAGAGAGAGAGAGAGAGACGGAGGCAAATGAATGAAGACGGGTAGAGAGAGAGAGAAAAAGACACTGTATTTATAATCTGGTGAGATTTTATTCCCACTGCCTAGGTTTCGGGTAATATCCTTAGGTTTAAATTTGTTACCTTATACTCCATCGGTCCATTTAAATTAATCAAATTCCATTTTGGCCCCCATTTGAATTTTGACAAACTCAAAATGGAATATTTTTTACTCTGTCTCAAAACAATGTCTAATAAAATTTGAATCTGTTCTTAAACAAAATCAATTTATAAAACTTTTTGAAATAAAAGTAATATATTTTTAATGGTAAACTTGTCATAAGTTTTTGGAACATCTTGCCATAATTACAACCACTATCCTAACACCAATAATTATTGCTACCAAATTTTCTATACTCTCAAAATATTAGTATTATTAACTTTCCTTAATTCTCGTACATTTTTATTCTATCTAATTTGAATTGAGACATAAATCTTTCTAATTTGAAATGAGACAAAAAGAGCATGATATATATTAATTCCTTCTCCCAAAATGGATGTTCAAATTTTGAAAATTTTGAATATTTGAGAATGTTACTAAATTCTCTTTCGTCGTATAACAAGTTTTCATTTACACTTAGGCTCCGTTTGTTTAGCGTAAAACATTTTCCGGATTGGTATTATCCGGAAGATAACAAATCTTTGGATTCCAATGACTACTTTTCTTCTTTCTCGGCTTAGAATTAGCTTTATTTATCCAGAGCATAATGAAACTAAAGAGGTCATAGGTTCTTCTTATTTTTTCGTCACATAAGAATCGGTGATTGATACATGAAGCGTCCTGTATACTTGATCAACAGATAGATGATCAGACAGTTAAGCTTTGACAGCTAAAGTGAATTTTTAGCTGTCAAATATTAACTGATTAAATAACAAGAGTGTAATGTGCAGTGGAATAGATAGAGGTGAAATAATGTAAAGACAAGTGATTAGTGTATGTGTGTGTAAGTGAGTATGTGTTTGTGTGTGATAATACCAAATGACACAATGATTTAAAGTGGTTCAAAGTTCACTCCTCCTACGTCCACTCTCACTGTCAACCTTGACAAGCGAGTTCAATCCACTATACTCTAGTTTCCTTTAAGAGTTACAAGGTTGAATAGGCAAGTTTCTTGAACCCCTCTTCCTAATTAGTACAGTCAATTAGGGATTTGCTCGTTACGAAGCAAACTACAATACACACTTAAAGTTAGTCTTAAGTGGTTTACAAAGTTGTTTATACACCTGAAGTACAGTCTCATGTGTCTGAGAATTGTTTGATAAAGGTTTGCAGGTTTGCAGGTATGCAAGGGTAAAAGGGAAGGTTGCAAAAGTTGTAGGTGGAAGGGCAGGAGCTTCAGTCAAGGAGGCTTCCTTTTATAAGCTGGAATATAGCCGTTGGGGAGACAATGCAGTAAATGAATGTGGGTGGAATAGTGTTTGCATTTAGAGCATTGTTGAGTGGATAAAAACAGCTGGAATTTGCAACCCTTGTGCAGAGGATCTTCATGGAGATGACAAGGCAATGTTTGTTGAGAGTTTTGGGCAAGGCACATCTTGGTCATCACAGAGATAAATCATTGCTGCTGTCTTTGAAGATCATAGCTGCCAGAGGGATGAGATCTCTGCTGTTGAGATTCTTAGCTGTCAGGTTTAGCTATATGATCTAGAAGAGTAGGAGTTAAGGATTGAGATAGATGACATGTAATGATCTTTTTGTAATGAAATACATTTGAATTATTTGATTGGTCTTTATAGATCATTGCTGTCAGGTTGGTTTGAAAGTGCAGGTTAAGTCTTGGCTATCCAATGTCCATTAGGTATCTTGGCTGTCAGATGACATTGGATATGTTTCTTTGTCAAAACCATATATAACTATGTATCTACATAGTTAGGTCCTAACAATTTCCCCCTTTTTAGCAAAGTAATATATCTTATGAAGATATGACCTGCAAGATAGCTTATGGATTGAATATACCAATGAAGAAAAGATCAATCTTCTTGATTCAATCATAAGATCCAAAACACAAATATTATCCAAAATAAAATATGTTTAAGATAGGGGTTAAAAAGGAAGAAAGTAAAAGACTTAGCCAAATGTTTCTAATCAGAAAATTCTTCTCTTTCTTTTCTTGCTGCAAGGATTTGATCTCTTTCAGATAGCAGCTCCTTCCTCATATTTTGTTCTACACCTCTGTAGTACATCTCATTGTTCCACTCCCAGCTCATCTCATCATCATAGGTGAAGGTATGATCTTGTCTTGACTTGAGCATAGCCTTGGATAGAGGTTCTTGATCATCCCTTAGCCTTAAAGGACCCCATTTGGGAGCACTTTTTCCTCTGGCAACTTGACCTCTGGTTCCTGAAAACAAGTTAGAGAAGAAAGGATTTGATTGAAAAGAGAGGGTTTGTTGAACTAGATGGTGAGGAGGTTCTGTGGAGACAAGTTGAACAACTGAGGTTGTAGACTGAGGCACTTGTTTCACTAGCTCATCATCTTCATCATCACCTGACACTATGACATTTGCAGCAGCACCAGAAGCTCTTTTTCCTAGGTTAATAGCTTCCTCATCAGAATCAATTGGCTTTCCTTTTGATGTTTTCTTTTCTGGTTTAGCACCAACTGAGACTTCCATTATGTGTCTCATCTTTGTGATCATGGTCCTTGTAAACTTTTGCATATCAGTGATGGTCACATGATAGGGAGGCACATAAGCTGAGGGGTTAAAGTTGGATGGGAGATTTAGCTGAAGAGATCTGGTGTTTGGAGGAATTATGGGAGGAGGTTCTGAGATGATTGGAGGAAACATAGCTGTCAGGTTAGGCTTGGCAATGACAGCCATGATTTTGGCTTTGTTGCTATAGGTTCTCCAATAAATCTCTTTGGTCAAGTCCACATAGAGAGCATAAACAAGAGAGGAGGGCATGTAGATGCATTCATTCAGATTGTTTGACAGGAATTGGGAGAACATAACTTCTCAGTCAATTATGGTTGACAAATCCATGAAGTTAGGTAATCTAGGGGCTGTATGGAAGAAGGATGAGGAGAGAGCTGATCTGTACTTCATCCATTCATCATACCCAAACATGATGAGGCCACTTCTGTTTCTGGCATGAATAATGATGGCATTTTTGCTTAACAGCCAAGGGTTGTCAATGATGTTTGGATTGGCAATTTCAGGGAAATGAGTGATTCCCTTGAATCTTTGGTGGGCAGCCATGACTGAGTGAAATGAGAAGTCAATTTCACAATCAAGAATCCAGGGTTCACAAGCTGGAAGGGGTTCACTATCAGAGGTATGATCAGGTGTCACTTGAGGTTCAACATTTTCAACAGGTTTAGATGGAGCTTCACTATCAGGCATGCTAGACTTCTTGGCCCTATCTCTAGTTTTGGTCAAATCTAGAGCTGTCAACATATCATCTTCAATCAACATTTGTCTCAAATAGGTGATGACAGTGGGAAGTAATTCAGGGATTCCTTCAAAGGTCAATCCTTCAGCAGCTTTGAGGATATGATCAGGAATGGGTGGTGATTGAGAGGGGCTGGAAATAGGAGAGGATTGGGATTGGGAGGCCTTAGTTGTCAGATTAGGGGACAAGTGACTATTGTTCCCCCTCAACTGAAGGTCATCTCCTTCAGATTCAGGTGAGTTCCCCCTCCCATTTTCAACACTCGGTTCATTTGAATTGAGTTTAGATGCATTCAGGTTAAGGATTTCTTGGGCTACAGAGAGAGGAGGTGAGCTGGATTGTTCTTTGGTTGGTGAGGGGATAGGTATGTTTGGTTTCTCCCTTTTGGAGAGGGGAGCATTCTTGTCAAATTTTCTCTTCCTAGTGAAAGTATTTACTAAGAGAGAAAGGTTAGAGGATACCTCAGTTGAAGCTTCAACTGGTTGAGAAACCTCGGTACATCGATTGGCCAATCATAGCTGTCCCAGAGGATTGCCCTGTCTTAGCTGTCATGTGCCTAGCATCAACAAGAGATTCAGCAAGGGCTTTCCTAAGCTGTACATCATAGTCATCATCTTGACTTTCTTCATCTTCACCAACAAAATCATCAATGTCTCTGTATATGGGGTCTGAGTGAATTTCTTCACTGTCACCCAATTGTTCTTCATCAATGTTCTTCCCTTTGTCTACCACTTATACAGGCACATCTTTTGCAACCTTTTCTTCAGATACCTTCTTTCCTTTGCCAGTTTTCTTCATTGCAGCTCTGGAAATCCTCTTTCCAACCTTGCTAGCTGTAGTTTCTTGGGCCTTTTCTTTGATCACAACTCCTTTGTCATTCTTTCTTTTTGATCTTTTTTCATTAACCATGTGCACTAGTGATTTCCACAGCTTCACTTCCTTTTCTTTCTTCTTCCTCAACCTTTTTATTGTTTATTCAAGGTTTCCAGTAGCTTCATCTCCAAGGTCAATTCTTTTCTTTCCTTTAAGTCTGAATGTGCTTGAGCTGAAGCTTTTTGTTTGCACCAAATTGGTGGTCTCAAGCCATTGATGCTTAAGAGGGGGTTTCAGATTGGGAATCAAGTGAAGAAGGATACCACTCATGAACTTGAAATTGTTCATTCTAGGGGTTTGTTTTTTGAATATCCAGGGTGAAGTGTATGTGGCTAGTTGATAGTTGTGCAATAGGACTACACACCCGTTTGTGTCCTTAGCTATCAGAGACTGAGGGCTTGCTTCCATTCATTTGGGCTTATTTGATCAAAAGATGATTGCTTTCCATCAAAGCCCTTGATGATAACATCCAGTAGGGTTGATTTGAAGAGGTCAAGAGATCCCTTTTTAATTGGCTTCTCCTTCATCAGTTGATAGTTGCAGATGGGTTGATCAAAGAACTTTTTGTAGAACATCTCTAATCTATTGTCTTTTCTATCCCAAATGTTGCTGAGACTTCCATCTTTCATTGGGATTTCAAAGATTTCTGACACAACTTTAGGAGACACATGAATCTCAGTCCCCTCAATATTGGCTCGAATGGCTCCACTTACTAGTCTTTCTCCAGTCATATAAATTTCTCTGCTGAGGTTTTCGTAAATGGGAGGTTATGCTTCCATCATTTTGCATAGATGGTTGGATTCAAGTAGGGTTTTGATGAGGGCTCCAACTTCATAGTCATAAAAATCAGGCTTGATAAAATAACCATGAGCTTCAGGATATGCCATTGCTATGTAAACAGAGATTTAGGGTTTAGAAAAACAGAGAGGTTTAGGGAAGGGATTTAGGAGAGAATGGATGATTTGAAGAAGTTGGATTTGCTTCGAAAGATTAGAGGTTAATGAGAAGAGGAATTTGTTTAGATTAAACGGCTAAGTCGTGGGTTAGACAACGGTTAAAAAACTTAATTTAAAGCTGTAACTGTTCATGAACAGTAGTTTTTGTCCCCCACTTATTTTTTACAATAACTTTCCATAGAACATGGGAGTTAATTCCGTACACAGAGGCGAATTTTCAGAGGGTATTATCAGAGAAGTAAATGATTTTGTGTTAGTGGCAAGTTCCAATAACCTCAAATTGGCAAGAAATCAAAATCATAGCTGTCAGACTTGATGAGCAGCCAAGTCTATTTTGAATGATCATCACATCTATATTGACTGAAAAATTTGTCTATAAAAGGAAATGAATCAGTTGATAAGTTTTATCAAGTTCATTTCATTCATATAACAAATGGGAAGATTGGTTTCTATGTTTAGTCCTTGCAAGATGGCTAAGACTGCAAAAAAAATTGGTTTTCAGGAGTCCAAGGTTGGAAGAAACCAGGGAAGAGAGGTTTGAGAGAGAGTTTTTGTCTTATCAGATACAAACTGATAATGGTCTAGAGCAGGAGGTGGATCAATTACTGAGTGATGATCTAAGTAAGGAAGTAGAGTTGAGAGAGAGGGAGATAAGAAGAAAGTTTTGGGAAGAAGAGAAGCTAGCATTGATAGAGAGTGAGAATAATATATTAGAGGAGATGGCTAGGGAGAAGGGTAAGGCAAAAATGGTGTGTGAGGGTCAGGTTGGTCAGACAGCCAAGGTTAAGCTGTTTGGAAATGAGAATGAGGGTGGATACAGTAAACATGTTGGGGCAGGTGTAGAGAGAGTCTACACATTAGGTGAACTTGTGAAGCTTGACAGCCAAGAAAGGATTAAGATTGACACTCCTATTGGTCAACCTGAGTTCTTAGCTGTTAGAGAGTACACTGCAGTAACAAGGGATTCACTCTCATTGAGTCAAGCAGTTCTTGAGGGAACTGGAGACAATTTTGCAGGAGTGCAAAGTTCTCCTTCAAGGGCTTATATGAGGTTGTTCTCACAGTTTCTGAAGTGCTTTAGTCCAGCAGCAATGAATGAGGAGGAAGATGTAGGTCCTCAGTCAGATCAAGCAATTATTGCATAGGAGAGTGCAAATACTTCAGGGACCTTCATCTTTGTCTCTCCACTGAGTGATTTTCCTCCTTACAATGCTGTTGAAGAATGGTGGCCTAGGAGGGTGTGTCCTTCTCTGCAGTTCTCAACATTAGCAATTGACCCTTTCATGAAGAGGCATCCAGTTTGGCTTGAGAGGTATGGAGACATCAGAGAGACTATTTATGGGGCTCCTGATGTTGCCTACAATGGGCATGAATATATAGAGGAGGATTTGCAGGAACAGCCAAGGAATAGTCTAGGATGAGAAATCTTAGCTGTCAGAGCCTTCATGAGGAACAGCTGTGAGAAGAAGGAAGGTTTGTGAAGCTCTTGGTAATGTGGTTTTGTGGTTTCTTTTGTGTTTGAAAACTGAAGAGTTTGGTTGGATGGAGTTTGGCTTAAGATGTTGTAGGTTTTTATGTAAAATCATGGTTAGCTGTCAGATTCACACTTGTTGACAGCAATCATTTGTTGTGTTGTTTTGATTAATGAAAATCTCTTATTTTGGTAGATTTATCATTCCCAGCATTGCCCTCAGCATCTCAAATCTTTTCTCATCCATGGCTTTTGTTAGGATATCAGACACATTGTCTTCTGTGCACACTTTAGCCAAGTTGATGTTCCCTTTTTCAACATGGTCCATAATGAAGTGGTGCCTAACTTCAATGTGTTTGGTCTTGGAATGTTGAACAGGATTTTCTGTCATGGCAATGGTGCTTGAGTTATCACAGAAAATGGGAATGTTTGAAAGGTCCATCCCAAAGTCTTGGAGTTGACTTTTGAGATAAAGGATTTGAGAACATCACAGACCAGCAGCAATATACTCAGCCTCAGCTATTGAAGTAGCTACTGAGGTTTGCTTCTTGCTTGACCAAGAAATTATTCTTGATCCAATGAACTGACATCCACCACTTGTGGATTTCCTATCCAAATTGCATCCAGCATAATCTGAATCAGTGAAACTAATTAGAGAAAATGGAGATTCAGTGGGATACCACAAACCATAATCAGGTGTTCCTTTGAGATATCTCAAAATTCTCTTGACAGCTGAGAGATGAGATTCCTTAGGATTGGCTTGAAATCTTGCACAAAGACAAACAATGAACATGATGTCAGGTCTGGAGGCAGTTACATATAGAAGATATCCAATATAACTTCTATATAGTGTTTGATTAATACTCTGGCCATCAGGATCAGCATGGAGTTTGGTTGTTGTTGATAGAGGGGTTCTGGCAGGTGAGGCATTTTGCATGTCAAACTTTTTGATCATGTAACTTGTATATTTGGCTTGGTTAATGAAGATCCCTTCCTTCATTTGTCTTACTTGAAGACCTAAGAAAATGGTGAGCTCACCAATCATGCTCATCTCAAAGTGATTCTTCATGATTTCCTCAAATTCTGTGCACAAGTCTTCATTTGATGATCCAAAAATAATGTCATCAACATAAACTTGGATGAGCAGTAGGTCTTCTCCATATTTCTTGATGAACAAAGTGTTATCAATATGCCCCTTAGTGAATCCTTTGCCAAGGAGGTATTTTGATAGGGTGTCATACCAAGCTCTAGGTGTTTGTTTAAGGCCATACAAGGCTTTGTCCAGTTTATATACATGGTCTGGAAACTTTGGATGCTCAAAGCCAGGGGGTTGTGACACAAATACCTTCTCATTCAGAACACCATTCAAAAAGTCACTTTTGACATCCATTTGGAACACCTTCATCTTCTTGAATGAGGCAAAGGCAAGGAACAGTCTTATTGCTTCTAATCTTGCAACGGGTGCAAAGGTTTCATCGTAGTCAATTCCCTCTTCTTGTCTGAACCCTTGAGCGACCACTGGAGTTTGCTCGGTTGTAGGCAGTCTTGGTAGGTCGGCATACTTCTTGCACTTGTCACATTTCTGAACAAATTCTCGAGCATCTTCTCTTAAGTAAGGCCAATAATAACCCAAAGTGAGTAGTTTGTCCGCCAAAGTTCTGGCCCCCGGGTGTCCACCACATACCCCGCAATGAACTTTGTGTAAAAGTTGGGTAACTTCCATTGGATGAACACACCTTAGTAACAATTTTACGAACGACCTTCTGAACAATGCATCTCCGTGTATGACAAACCTTGGGGAATTTTTTTTTATTGCTCTAGCTGCCTGTTCGTCAGTAGGTAGCTCGCCTGTTTCTATGTAGGCCCTCATCTCATCAATCCAGCACTTAGAGTTGTCAACCGAGAATAGAACTTGCACTCTTTCTTATGCTGGATGCTCTTAGTAGGAAATTGGCTCTCCATATTGCTCGTCTGATGTGGCCAATTTGGAGAGTAGGTCGGCAAACTCATTATCTTCATGACCTACTCTTTGAATATCCCAGAATTCTAAGTCTTGGACCAGCCTTTTTATCAGCTCACAGTATTTGACTAGAACGAGATTGAGTACTTCGTATTCCCCCCTGACTTGGTTCATGATAAGCTGAGAGTCACAATAGGCAATGACTTTGGTCACCCAAATAAACAATCACATAGGTAAGCTGCTGTGAATGAAACGTTGTTGATATCATTTTAATACAACGTTATATACCTAAACGTTGCACTTATTCACAACGTTTCCAGAAAATCGTTGTACCTTATTATATTAGAACCTTTTTTAAACGTTGTGAATTCCAAAATTAAAATTGGTTTTATCAAAGTCCAAAGAGGAGTCTTTATTTGACCAATAAAAGTATCCTTATAACCTAAAACAATATAATGCAGACTATACAAACCTTGTCGTCTCTCTCTTCTCGACATCGCTATCCATCGTTTCCATTTGTCAGCCGTCTCCGTTGCCATCTCCATATCCTTCACCAGCGACCTAGGGTTTAGAACCCCAGCCGAATTGACGCGGGTGGAAGATTTGGAGTGCCGGCTTTTCGTAATTTCAGTGGTAAGTCTAAATCTTGTCTCATTCCACCTAGGGTTTTTTCGTTTGTTCTCGCAGCAAGCTACCTCTCCCTCTCCAACCAAAGTTCATCTTATGTTTCTCATTTATGCCACTTATTCATCTACTGCCCCATCTACGATCTCTCACGCTCAACTCACACTCTATATCTGCTTTAATCAGTAGCCTTAAACCCTAACTGCTGTGTTCGATTTGGTGATGGCGAATGTATTTCATCTGTTTTTGTTTGTGTGATTCTATTATAGGCCATAAACCTTAGCAATTCCAGTAAAAAGGTAAGACCTCTCTCTCTCTCTCTCTCTCTTTGTTAATCAGTAACCTAGAATATGTCAAAGATCTGTACCTTTCTTTATATTACACAGAGTAAAAGAGATCAGCGTGGTCTTTTCATGATACTTGAAATCAGTTGTTTGAAATATTGTCTGGCCACTGTCTTCCTATTTTTACGGCCAAAAGCTTGGTTATTCTTAGCTTTCCAAGATCTTTTATCTGATGAGTGGTGTTAAGACAATCTAAGAAATGAATAACAATTCCCTCCTCCTCCCTTCTTTGAGTCGGATACCTCCTTTGGAGTAGTTATGGATACTTACTGAATTTCATAGTAGCGAGTATTTTTTAGACGGTATTAACCTTTTTGCTGAAGTACTCTTCTATGCAATTGTTGTATGCATGAATAATGTTGTAAATTTTGTGATTGATATCCCATAATTTTCATCGAATTATTCAACGTTTTGAACATTCTTTTGGGGGGGGGGATTTTCCCGTTTAATGTTACAGTTCATACAAAGGGCAACACAAAAAGAGGAGATTTCGTAGAAGGAAGTAGAAGTCATGCCTACCTGATGAAAAATTTCCATCTTATAGACTTCATGCGTAGTTGTTGTGTCCTATCAGGTGAAGTGTGAAGTTGCTGGTCAAGTAGCAGCCAAAACGTATCTTTCTCAAGCAAATTCTTCTATTGGGATGTCATCATTCAGGAAGGTCGGTTTAAAATTGCTCTATGTCAGTTTAAAATTGATCTCTTCTCGATATTTGTTCCATTTGCTTGATATATGTTTCTTGTGATAATGTAGATAATGGGCGAAGATAGGGATGTTGAAGGAAGGATGGTGTCAACAAGCCCATGGTTTGCTATAAGGCTGCCTCCTTAAAGCAGCTAGGTGTAAGAAGGAAGGAGCACTTAATATAGTTTGTATGTCGGTATTCTACCCAGCCATTTGGCATGGAAGTCTATCTCAGTTGTTTGTGTATAGTTGCACTTGTATTAGGTTTATTTGACCAGTATTTTAAGACAAGACATCAATGTTTATTTTTATGAATGTTATAGGCACTTGTTTTAATATTGCATAACATTCTATTTTATGTACTTATGGTGATACTCCCTCTGTGCCAAAATGAATGATCAACAAGTTTTTCAAATTTGCCCTTGATCCAAATTTGAAAATGATGTCGAAAGAAGCCTTGAGATTGATAACGAACGGAAAAGAACCAGAAACAATGGGTTACAAACCCTAGATAAAGAAAGCCTCAGCTTTTTCTTTATTCTCTATTAATTCAATAATCAAAAACTCTAATTTTCGGATTACAACTTTAGGGCTATTTTATAGCACCCATAAAACTTGGAAAACAAGAAATAAAGTCCTAAAATAATGTCTAACCTATAAGATAACCTATTAGGAGTCTAAAACTAATAAATCAAGTCTAAATCAACTTTAAAACCTCCTATAATTATTCTACTAAAATTAATTCCGAAAATAATAATAAAATCATAAAAGATATGAAAATATATTCCTCCATTCCTGTCTCGATCTATGTCAGAAAAATTGTTGATAATTTATTTTGGGACGTAGGGAGCATAATTTTCAGTTGTACTGTGTTCAAGGTGAATTTGGAAAAAGTGGAAAATAAATAGTTTTTTTTTAAAAAAAAAAATATAATCTTCACACAGTTTTCCACAAACATTGTAGTAAACGATACTACAAGGTTTTCAAAAAACTTTGTAACAAAACAAATACCACGTTTTTGTAAAACGCTGTAGTATCATTTTCTACAACATTAAAAAAACATTGTCTTATTATCATTTTACAACAGTGGCTAACAATGTTTCTTAAAACGTTGTAAAATGTCTATCACAACGTTTAAAAAATGTTGTGTAAGAGCATTTTTGTTGTAGCGTATTTTGAGGTAGAGATAGTATAATTTTTTAACGGTCCACTTGTCATAATTTCAACAACTATTCTACTTATTGTTTCTTATCCCATTTATAACTTCTACCAAATTTGAAATGAGAGAGAGAGAGAGAGAGAGGAGCTCTTTACATGATGTGGATCTAGTTGTTAAATCATCTGGGGGTAGTTTGTCTTCGGATCTTGAGTCTGAATGAGCTAAAAAAGGGCACAAACGGAAGACCTATGCAGCACATAGTGCGCATCAGAGCTTTGATATGCGGCCCAGACACTTGAGTGCATATCAATCTGTGAGTTGGTTTTCGCAGGAGGCCATGCATGCAAGACTATTGCATGCAAAGACATGCCAATGCGGCCAAGGCCTTGGGCACATTGCCACGACAATGGCAACATTAAAAAAATGTTGTCTTAGTATCATTTTACAACAGTGGCTAACACAATGTTTCTTAAAACGTTGTAAAATGTCTATCACAACATTTAAAAAACGTTGTGTAAGAGCATTTTGTTGTAGCGTATTTTGAGGTAGAGATAGTATAATTTTTAAACGGTCCACTTGTCATAATTTCAACAACTATTCTACTTATTGTTTCTTTTCCCATTTATAACTTCTACCAAATTTGAAATGAGAGAGAGAGAGAGAGAGAGAGAGAGAGAGAGAGAGAGAGAGAGAGAGAGAGAGAGAGAGTAGCTTTTTACATGATGTGGATCTAGTTGTTAAATCATCTGGGGGTAGTTTGTCTTCGGATCTTGAGTCTGAATGAGCTAAAAAAGGGCACAAACGGAAGACCTATGCAGCCCATAGTGCGCATCAGAGCTTTGATATGCGGCCCAGACACTTGAGTGCATATCAATCTGTGAGTTGGTTTTTGCAGGAGGCCATGCAAGCAAGACTATTGCACGCAAAGACATGCCAATGCGGCCAAGGCCTTGGGCACATTGCCACGACATCTTATATCTTTTAGTCTCGCTGAGTTTAGGGTTTAACACCCTAGTTGTTTAGTAGTTCATTTGTTCATCTATTTCATATTCTTATAAAAATAACCAGGGGACTTATAAGAATTACTTCTACCTATCAAGAACTTGACATAGATAGATAAATTGGCTATCCTTTTTAAAGTTGACAATTACTGGAGGAACATTAGAGGAATAACCTCATTTTCCTATAAATTCAATAATTTTCAAATATGTAATCACTGTTTATTGCTTAATCAAACATGTTATACCAAAATTATTTGTGTCAAAAAATTCATTAAAAACCAAACATATTTTCCCTCTCAACTTTCGCGCCTGATTATTAGGGCAGAATATTTCAACATATCATCCATGTCCTTTTATTAACAAAGTAAGTAATCATGGATTATTAATTACTCAAGCATGTCTTATCTAAATGATTTGTGTCAAAAATTCATCCCAAATAAATACACATTTTCCCTCTTAACTTTCACATGATATTATTAGAGCACAATATTTCAACATATCAAGTATATGTCCTTCAATATTTTAATTAATTTCACTTAGGCCTTTTATATTAAAAAAGACCGATTTTTTTTTTTAAAAAAAGTATACTCCTATGCAATGCAATATTTAAGGGTATAATAGAAAGAACTAGAAAAAAATACATAAGTTTCAAATCTAATCGACAAAAGCCAAAGCCGTCCCTCATCATGGCATGTCTCTCTCATCAAATGATTGGATTGCATAGTACGGTGAATATGGTGATTATTACAAACACTATGGTGTAGGTCTACTCGCCTGCATTGCCACCGTCATCACCGGTCATCTCTTTTGACATTGTCAATGTTTTCTGAATTACAAGCTCATTTTCATCCATGCCTTCCTCCGTGCTACTTTGTCCCCCTCTCTTGCATCGTTTTGGATTGACTTCTTCTCTAGGCCCATCACCGGAAGGAGAATCTTTGCTGATATCCAGATAAAACTTATCATCTGCCAATGGTTTAGATAGACTCACACCCTGATAACATGTATGAGGGCACAGTTAAAATTTTATGCAGATCATATATATATAGGAAGAAAATATTTACGTAAATAGAAAAAAAAATTAACATTCACTATGTATAATTAAATTTTAGTTACTTCTTAACCCAATGCACATTAACTGATTCATTTTCCCATTACATCTCTACCTAAATTACAGATGTTACAACTTTAACACTCACTAGGGATAATTAAAGTAAGTCTTAGAGTTAGAAATTGGGTATGAAGTAGAGAGAAGGGCCCAAGGGCTGGACCGATAGTAGACAATGTTGGAGATTCCACCTTAATAGATGAGAGAAATAGCCCCTCAAGTCTATATACCGTCCAAGTTTAGATCTTTAGCAGAAGTGAGATATTATGTCTAACAGAGAGGGTATATAAGGAAAAAAATAATTTACACAAAACATTGATTATGCTTTCTTAAATGAGGAGCTTTTATTGTGTGGCCAACGGAGGGAGTAGCAGCAAAACCAATTCAAAATTAAGAGGGTTAAGTTGTAATACCTCTGCCTCATACTTGTCTATATCTCTATACAGGACCGCAATCAGAGCATCATAATTCGGGTCGTCTCTAACGGAACGGTGATCAGCACAATGAGTTCGACAAGTAGGACATTCATTGTTCCTGCATGAATGTAACACATCAGAACCACCTTTTAAAAAAATTGGGGGTTTTATTAATGAATAACTTAATATATTATAAAAGTGTCACTTGAAAGTCTAGATACATTATTTGGTGAGGTTTGAACTCCTGATCTCTCGTTTTGAAAGGGAAATCGGATGCCGCTTGAAATAAAGCTCTTTCGCACACATAAGAACCACCTGATTAATTAAGGAGAGGTAATATAGTTTCGATACGTACCCCAGTTCCATTGCTTTATCGATGCATTCTTTGCAAAAGCGATGTAGGCATTCCATAACTTTTGTCTTCCGGATGATACCTATCAAGAGAAGGTTGAGATCATTCTTTTCCATCAATGGTTGTAGTCAAGACTCAAGAGTAAACAATTTTTATCGATGCATATAGGGGAGAAGGGTGCCTCTAGTCTTCCAGAAAATCTGTTTTATTATGATATTTAATATTAATATATAAGTACTCTTGATGATGTTTCATTTTCAAAATAGTACCTAAACAAATTGGGCATTGCACTTCCTTGCGTATTTCTGCCAGATTCACAGTGATAAATCTGCATACAAACAGGACCTGATAGATTATTATGCAATCTACTATTGACAAACAAAGACTATAAAATACATGCATTCACACAAACATAGTTTTTCGAATTACGAATTATCCCGTATGGCAATTGAAATAAACATATCTGCATGTTTTGACTGTGCATATCTCATGAAATTCCAAATTAGGAATAGAAACTAGTTAATGAAACATATCTCAAATCAAGATTTGAGAATGCCCAACAAATGGGAAGCTTACTGAATCCCGTATGGCACTTGAAATAAACATTTTCCAGATTAAGAAGATATCAAAGGGGCTGTCTGGTACAAGTATGGGAAGGTGGTGCAAATATGGAAGGAGTATCGTTCAGTCTTTTCTCAAGGCAGCAAATATGGAAGGAGTATCGTTCAGTTTTCTCAAGGCAACAAAGGCAGCGACAGAGGCAGCATCAGCAGTACATCAGACAAAGGCTTGCGGAACAGGCTTGGGCTTCTTGCTTGCTGGGTTAGGGCTTTAGGGTTTTATTAAATTATTAATTAGGGTTTTATTTATTTAGTATCTCTAGAATGTTCTTAGGATTAGTATAAATAGGTGTGTTAGGGTTTCATTTGAGGCGGACTTTTGATATTTTATTTATGAAATATAGTTTTGCTGTGAGCAACTATTATTGAGGGTTTAAATCCCGTCTTGTTTTCTTAAATTTCGTTCAGTCATTCCTCTCATTATCATATAACCTTTCAAACGTTATCATTTGGTATCAGTTTCCTGGTCGAATTGATGGCTGAACGAAGGCGTGGTCATGGTGTTCATGGTGTTCGTAGTAGGGTTCGTGAAGCGAATTCCCAGGAATACGATCCCCATCACGAACGTGACCTATATGAAATCAAGAAGGACGAATTGCGAAGAAAGATTCAAGATCTCAAACTTCGTTTGTTGCGTTCCGAGATTCGAGAACTCCAAAGATACTTTGATCGGGTGGAGGGTCGACGAATCCAACGACAACTAGCGCAGTTGGAGGACTCGGATTCAGACGTATCGTCTAAGAAGAGGGTGTAGCGGTGACCAATCCCTCCGCTAGGGATCACGAACTTGGTGACAGGACGTGGACATATCCTTCTAGGGTTATCGGCGACGTGAAGACCGAGATTCCGGAATTAGAAGGTGAGTCACAGCCTGAAAAGTTTGTTGATTGGTCTATACCACCAGTGTTTGATAAGTGTGATTGCGAGATTTGTCATGTTGTGACAACTCACGTAATTGACAAGGGGGAACACCCAATATGGCTGCAACCTGGGAGGACGGACGTCAGCCTGGGAGACCTGAAGGAAGTCACGGCCGAGCACCCGAGCTTGAGGCGGGTGCCTCCTTCGAAGCCATGCGGGCGCCTCGTTGACAGTGGAATGGTACTGATGTTTGGTTCACATGTTGATTAGGTATGGAATTCTGAAACCATTCTTTTCTCTCCGTATGAAGATCCGTTTGACACGTATGTGCCCCATTCTTTTGCTCGATACATCATTCAGAAATTACTTAGTGAGTTCTTTGTATCGTTTCAATGGTGTGATTGGATGGATGTCGGGATGAAAGGAAGGAAGTATACAATTCGTCGTCGATTATTAAAAGATAAATTTCGAACAGTTTTTCCCGTTACGACACTCAAAATTCGTGGTCGAATTTTTCTAAGAAGGGGAGAATGGTACAAGTATGGGAAGGTGGTGCAAATATGGAAGGAGTATCGTTCAGTCTTTTCTCAAGGCAGCAAATATGGAAGGAGTATCGTTCAGTTTTCTCAAGGCAACAAAGGCAAATGACAGAGAGGCAAAGATCACACAAAGACATCGACAAAGGCTTGCGGAATGTGCTTGAGCTTCTTGCTTGCTGGGTTAGGGCTTTAGGGTTTTATTAAATTATTAATTAGGGTTTTATTTATTTAGTATCTCTAGAATGTTCTTAGGATTAGTATAAATAGGTGTGTTAGGGTTTCATTTGAGGCGGACTTTTGATATTTGATTTATGAAATATAGTTTTGCTGTGAGCAACTATTATTGAGGGTTTAAATCCCGTCTTGTTTTCTTAAATTCCGTTCAGTCATTCGTCTCATTATCATATAACCTTTCAGACGTTATCACTGTCTCATTAGGATCGTGGAATTATATTACTAACTATCCGCTTCCTACCTCATACATGAGATTGTACAAAAAAAGGCAAGAACATTACAACGCCGATACTACCCTTTAAGTTATTTACACAAGCTGCCTCACCAGAGGGAGATCACATTAATCAAGTTAACTACATAATCCAGATAACCAGTCCCAATCCAGTAAATTTACTTTCATAACAAATTTAACCCTTGCTTAGAAAAATGAACTCAAGTGCGCACACAACTATTTTTCAGAGCATAACAACTACTAAAAAGATGCATAAAAGACTGCGCTCTCACGATCAAGAACAAGCCTAGTACCATAAAACAAACACCAGTCTTTACGAAATCTCATATTCACGACATTAATGCAACCGACAATTCACACATACACATAATCCTCCAAATATAACAACAACAACAAAGACTTGGTAATAAAATAATTTGGGGTCGGCTGAATTAATTATATGGAATGTAAAAAAATACTCTATAATTTTGAAATTTTGAAAATAATAGAGTCCTCTTTAATCTCTAAACAATACAAAAGATAGCATATATATATATATATATATACACTTTCCATCTCGCTCGAAATAGGATTTTGGTAAACTTGATTACACTTTGACCAAGTAATTTAAATTACTTGGCCAAATGGTACTCAAACTGACCAAAATCCTATTACGATCAGGACAAAGGAATATGTATGTATGTTTATATATATATATATATATATATATATATATATATATATATATATCATTAAAACAATGTAGATAAAAATCAAATCAAACGAGGTAACAAAGAATGCATGCACAACTCAAGCAGATAACTAATTGATCAAACTAAAATCATGATGTAACAGAAAGTCCCTCGGATTAAAAGCACAGCACACAGAGAAAGAGAGAGAATGTTAGAGGAAGGAGAAGACACGAACTCAGGTATATCTCCATCTTCAGATGAAACATTTCCATCAGATTCTGATACGAAAAAGAGAGAGAGAGAAAAGCCAGATAGAAGAAGTTAGTCACGTGAACAAACAATCACATCTAGATATAAGCAAAAACGCTTCCATCTGAATCTGATACGTACCCTTGTGGGAGCGCTTTGGGGAGGCCATTGGAATTGATGCAGCGGTGGAGCTGTGACTGACGGCGGTGGAGAAAGTTGAGAGATGTGTGTCTGTGTAGAAGAAAAGCTACTGAGGTGGTGGGCGTTCTCAACGAGGGGCAAATGAAGACGGGTAGAGAGAGAAAGAGACACTCGTGGTTTTTGTGGTTTTTGCCGTAATTATAATTAGGTGAAACTTTGTTACGACAGCCTATGAGTTTCAGTGTAATTCGGGTGAGGTTTAAATTTGTTATTTTATAATCCACCTTCATCTGTCCCATTTAAATTAAACAAATTCTATTTTGATCATCCCATTTGAAAATTAGACAAATTCAAAATGGATATTTTTTTACTTCCTCCATCTCTAAAAAAATCAAATTTGCTTTTAGTCAATATCAAACTTTTTTTTTTTTGAATATTTAGTTTGTGACAAATTTAGTATATTTTTAATGCTCCAACTTGTTAGAGATATTATTTCAAATTGAAAATTAATAAACATTGTATGTAACATATAAAGATCATGAATCACTTCCTTTATCACCAATTGATTTTAAGCTGTAATCTCAGATTTTAAGATGGTATCAGAACAGTTACATTACACGTGCAGCCCAACGACACATAATGTTGCTCCACGCCACACGATTGATAAATACACGTTATAAGCCTTTGGCAAATTCCGGCTATACATGAGGGGGCGTGTTAGAGATATTATCACATATTGAGAATTGACAAACCTTACCTATAAAATATAAAGATCATGTGTCGCTTCTTTTAGAAGCAATTGATTTTAAGGTGTAATCTCAGACTTTTTGGAGGTTGAGTCTTAGCCAATAACTCAAGCATTCATATTCTCTTTGTTCCGCTATCGCTCTTCGTCAGTTACAATTTCTTCTCCCTTATTCATTCTTTAAGTCTAATATGGTATCAGAGCTTCCGATCTATGGTAGCTAGAGTACTTCGCTTCCGTTGTTCTTCTTTAATCTCTCTATTTTCTTTTCATAAAGCTAATTTACTACTTTTAAATTAATTTTTCTCTTTCTTAAAAATAATGGATGATTTTTTTTACAATCTCATTTCAAATTTTGAAACGCTACCATCATCCTATCCTATTTGTCAGTTATGTAATGAAGTTGGTCATACCGCAATTGATTGTTTGCGATGTGATGAACCAAGTTATACCACCGATGCTTTTTCTCCGTTCTCATCATCAGATTGGTATTATCCGGAAGATAACAAATCTTTGGATTCCAATGACTACTTTTCTTCTTTCTCGGCTTAGAATTGGCTTTATTTATCCAGAGCATAAAGAAATTAAAGAGGTCATAGGTTCTTATTTTTCCGTCACATAAGAAATTAAAGAGGTCATATGAAGTTTCCATCTTATAGACTTCATGCGTAGTTGTTGTGTCCTATCAGGCGAAGTGTGAAGTTGCTGGTCAAGTAGCTGCCAAAACATATCATTCTCAAGCAAATTCTTCTATTGGGATGTCATCATTCAGGAAGGTCGGTTTAAAATTGCTCTATGTCAGTTTAAAATTGATCTCTTCTCGATATTTGTTCCATTTGCTTGATATATGTTTCTTGTGATAATGTAGATAATGGGCGAAGATAGGGATGTTGAAGGAAGGATGGTGTCAACAAGCCCATGGTTTGCTATAAGGCTGCCTCCTTAAAGCAGCTAGGTGTAAGAAGGAAGGAGTACTTAATATAGTTTGCATGTCGGTATTCTACCCAGCCATTTGGCATGGAAGTCTATCTCAGTTGTTTGTGTATAGTTGCACTTGTATTAGGTTTATTTGACCAGTATTTTAAGACAAGACATCAATGTTTATTTTTATGAATGTTATAGGCACTTGTTTTAATATTGCATAGCATTCTATTTTATGTACTTAAAGTGCTACTCCCTCCGTGCCAAAATGAATGATCAACAAGTTTTTCAAATTTGTGCTTGATCCAAATTTGAAAATGATGTCGAAAGAAGCCTTGAGATTGATACCGAACGGAAAAGAACCATAAAAAATGGGTTACAAACCCTAGATAAAGAAAGTCTCAGCTTTTCCTTTATTCTCTATTAATTAAATAATCAAAAACACTAATTTTCGAATTACAACTTTAGGACTATTTTATAGCTTTCATAAAACTTGAAAAACAAGAATTAAAGTCCTAAAATAATGCCTAACCTATAAGGTAACCTATTAGTAGTCTAAAACTAATAAATCAAGTCTAAATCTACTCTAAAACCTCCTATAATTATTTTACTAAAATTAATTCCGAAAATAATAATAAAATCATAAACGATATGAAAATATATTCCTCCATTCCTGTCTCGATCTACGTCATTCTTCCCTTCTTTGAAAAGACTCGACCACGAGTCAACATCTGCCGCAAGAAATTTACCCTTATACCGTCGACGCACTGTATACTTACGATTGTTTTTCACTAAATCCATCAAATTCGACAAAAAATATGTAACACAATCTTCAAATAACAATTTCTTGATAGTCTGATGACAAATCTGACCCGAGTACAACCAATCGAAAGGATCTTCATACGGATAAAAACACTTAACGAACTCAAAATTCCTCGACAATTCATATGACGGAAATTTTGAACAAGGTGTTTTTCGATCAACCGATTATGACCTTTCCAATTGACAAATATTACAGTCACACATGTCAAAAATCGGAGGTGTTGACCAATTAACAAACTGATCAAAACTGTCTAATAAAACAAAGGGTGATGATGGATCATCAAAAACCCTTTCAACAGTAACGATAGATAAGGGGACGCGAAATACATCTGGGTATGCCATACCTTCAATTCCCGAACTCTCGATTTCTGCCTCGATATCCCTTGAAGGATCTGCAGCATTCCTGGACCCAATTTCGTTACCCTTGTTGAAGGGAGTGACCCCTTCATGAAACTCCATGTACTCGGATGATAAATCTGAATCTGAACCCATCGGTGGATGCTTCACACGCGCCTGAAAGTTCTGGAGTTGTTGAATCTGCTTTCGCACTTCGTCTACCTCAATATCACGTATGCCACGTTTGCGATGATGAACGTCTTGACTGGAATCCGCTCCACGGTTCCTTCCACGAACATCTTTTCCGCCATGAACACTACGCCCTCGTTCGATTATCAATATCGATACCCTCGTCCAGGAATCTGATACCAAATGATGTCGAAAGAAGCCTTGAGATTGATACCGAACGGAAAAGAACCAGAAACAATGGGTTACAAACCCTAGATAAAGAAAGCCTCAGCCTTTTCTTTATTCTCTGTTAATTCAATAATAAAAAACTCTAATTTTCGGATTACAACTTTAGGGCTATTTTATAGCACCCATAAAACTTGGAAAACAAGAAATAAAGTCCTAAAATAATGCCTAACCTATAAGATAACCTATTAGGAGTCTAAAACTAATAAATCAAGTCTAAATCTACTCTAAAACCTCCTATAATTATTCTACTAAAATTAATTCCGAAAATAATAATAAAGTCATAAAAGATATGAAAATATATTCCTCCATTCCTGTCTCGATCTACGTCAGAAAAATTGTTGATAATTTATTTTGGGGCGTAGGGAGCATAATTTTCTGTTGTACATGTGTTCAAGGTGAATTTGGAAAAAGTGGAAAATAAATAGTTTTTTTTAAAAAAAAATATAATCTTCACACAGTTTTCCACAAACATTGTAGTAAACGATACTACAAGGTTTTTCAAAAAACTTTGTAACAAAACAAATACCACATTTTTGTAAAACGCTGTTGTATCATTTTCTACAACATTAAAAAAACGTTGTCTTAGTATCTTTTTACAACAGTGGCTAACACTGTTTCTTAAAACGTTGTAAAATGTCTATCACAACGTTTAAAAAACGTTGTGTAAGAGCATTTTTGTTGTAGCGTATTTTGAGGTAGAGATAGTATAATTTTTTAACGGTCCACTTGTCATAATTTCAACAACTATTCTACTTATTGTTTCTTATCCCATTTATAACTTCTACCAAATTTGAAATGAGAGAGAGAGAGAGAGAGAGAGAAAGTAGCTCTTTACATGTTGTGGATCTAGTTGTTAAATCATGTGGGGGTAGTTTGTCTTCGGATCTTGAGTCTGAATGAGCTAAACAAGGGCACAAACGGAAGACCTATGCAGCCCATAGTGCGCATCAGAGCTATGATATGCGGCCCAGACACTTGAGTGCATATCAATCTGTAAGTTGGTTTTTGCAGGAGGCCATGCAAGCAAGACTATTGCACGCAAAGACATGCAAATGCGGCCAAGGCCTTGGGCACATTGCCACGACAATGGCAACATTAAAAAAACGTTGTCTTAGTATCATTTTACAACAGTGGCTAACACAATGTTTCTTAAAACGTTGTAAAATGTCTATCACAACGTTTAAAAAACGTTGTGTAAGAGCATTTTTGTTGTAGCGTATTTTGAGGTCGAGATAGTATAATTTTTTAACGGTCCACTTGTCATAATTTCAACAACTATTCTACTTATTGTTTCTTATCCCATTTATAACTTCTACCAAATTTGAAATGAGAGAGAGCGAGAGAGAGAGTAGCTCTTTACATGATGTGGATCTAGTTGTTAAATCATGTGGGGGTAGTTTGTCTTCGGATCTTGAGTCTGAATGAGCTAAAAAAGGGCACAAACGGAAGACCTATGCAGCCCATAGTGCGCATCAGAGCTTTGATATGCGGCCCAGACACTTGGGTGCATATCAATCTGTGAGTTGGTTTTTGCAGGAGGCCATGCAAGCAAGACTATTGCACGCAAAGACATGCCAATGTGGCCAAGGCCTTGGGCACATTGCCACGACATCTTATATCTTTTAGTCTCGCTGAGTTTAGGGTTTAACACCCTAGTTGTTTAGTAGTTCATTTGTTCATCTATTTCATATTCTTATAAAAATAACCAGGGGACTTATAAGAATTACTTCTACCTATCAAGAACTTGACATAGATAGCTAAATTGGCTATCCTTTTTAAAGTTGACAATTACTGGAGGAACATTAGAGGAATAACCTCATTTTCCTATAAATTCAATAATTTTCAAATATGTAATCACGGTTTATTGCTTAATCAAACATGTTATACCAAAATTATTTGTGTCAAAAAATTCATTAAAAACCAAACATATTTTCCCTCTCAACTTTCGCGCCTGATAATTAGGGCAGAATATTTCAACATATCATCCATGTCCTTTTATTAACAAAGTAAGTAATCATGGATTATTAATTACTCAAGCATGTCTTATCTAAATGATTTGTGTCAAAAATTCATCCCAAATAAATACACATTTTCCCTCTTAACTTTCACATGATATTATTAGAGCACAATATTTCAACATATCAAGTATATGTCCTTCAATATTTTAATTAATTTCACTTAGGCCTTTTATATTAAAAAAGAGCGAATTTTTTTTTTTTAAAAAAATATACTCCTATGCAATGCAATATTTAAGGGTATGATAGAAAGAACTAGAAAAAAATACATAAGTTTCAAATCTAATCGACAAAAGCCAAAGCCGTCCCTCATCATGGCATGTCTCTCTCATCAAATGATTGGATTGCATAGTACGGTGAATATGGTGATTATTACAAACACTATGGTGTAGGTCTACTCGCCTGCATTGCCACCGTCATCACCGGTCATCTCTTTTGACATTGTCAATGTTTCCTGAATTACAAGCTCATTTTCATCCATGCCTTCCTCCGTGCTACTTTGTCCCCCTCTCTTGCATCGTTTTGGATTGACTTCTTCTCTAGGCCCATCACCGAAAGGAGAATCTTTGCTGATATCCAGATAAAACTTATCATCTGCCAATGGTTTAGATAGACTCACACCCTGATAACATTGTTAAGGTTATACTCGGCCAAGGAGAACATGAGACGGAGGTGAAGAATAATGTTCCGTTGTTTATTCAATAAAACAATATTACAATATATACAGGAAACCAAATCCTAGTTGTACTATACTAGGTAACTATTGACTGAATTATAGCCTAAGAATAAGGACTCAAACAATTACAATAATTATCCAAAAATACATTGATACACATCCCTAAATATGCTCTAACCGTATAATGTGTCTAATACCCTCCCTCAAGCAAGACGTCCGTAGGGAAGACGTAGCTTGACTGATAAGGCCTGAAAGCGCGGTTTTGACAATCCTTTGGTGAAAATATCCGCGAGTTGATCATCCGATGAAACATAATGTAACTTGAGGAAACCCCGAGTGACCAATTCTCGAATGAAATGATAATCAATCTCAATGTGTCTAGTGCGAGCATGAAACACTGGATTTCGAGCCATATGAAGAGCAGAGAGATTATCACAAAAAAGAGAGGGAGGAGTAAATGGAAGACGTAGTTCACGAAAGAGGTAAGAGAACCACCGAAGTTCAGCTGTCGTGGTTGCAAGCGCACGATACTCGGCTTCACTACTTGAACGAGAAACCGTAGTTTGCTTCTTTGCCGTCCAAGAAACAAGGTTTGGACCAATAAAAATGCATGCACCGGTAGTAGAACGACGATCATCAGGATCACCTGCCCAATCGGCATCAGAATAAGCCCGAAGGGAAAAAGATGGAGACCGATGAAAAGTAAGACCAAGGTGAGTCGTTCCTTTAACAAAGCGTAAAATACGTTTGGCTGCCACCAAGTGAGTAGTACGCGGCTGATGCAAAAACTGACACACTTGATTAACTGAAAAGGAAATGTCGGGTCTAGTCAAAGTGAGGTACTGGAGACCACCAACGAGACTCCGATATGTAGTAGGATCGGGTAAAGGGTCTCCGTCGTAACCAGAGAGACGACTATGTGGGAGACAAGGAGATGACGATGGCTTGCAATCTGACATGTTGAATCTAGCAAGAAGATCGAGAGCATATCGGGATTGACTAAGTCGTAATCTATCACTAGTACGAGTTGCTTCTAGGCCCAAGAAGAAACTCAAATCACCGAGACGTCGACTGTCAAAAGTGTCACAAATGGAATCAATAACTGATGAAACTGCAGCGGAGGAAGAACCAGTGATGATAATATCATCCACATACACTAGAATAATAGTAGAGGTTCCTGAAGAATGCCTGATGAACAACGAGGAATCTGATCGGCTATTGAAAAAACCATGACGGAGAAGAAAATCGTGTAAGCGTTGGAACCAGGCACGAGGGGACTGCTTTAAACCATACAGTGCCTTGTGAAGCTTACACACATGATCAGGAGAAGTGGCACTAACAAACCCGGGTGGTTGTTTCATATAAACTTCTTCATGTAAGATGCCATTAAGAAAGGCATTGCGGACATCAATTTGCTTGATATCCCACTGCCTAGAATGTGCCACAAGAAGGACAAGGTACGGATAGTAGATGGCTTCACAACAGGACTAAAAGTCTCGTCATAGTCTAGGCACGCTTCTTGAGTATATCCTTGGGCAACCAAACGGGCCTTATGTACATCAATCGAACCATCTCGCTTTCCGTTTAACCTTAAAAATCCACCTACAGCCAACTATGTTCATCTGAGGTTGATGCGGAACTAGGGACCAAGTCTTATTTTTAGCAAGGGCAGAAATTTCCTCTTTCATTGCCGTCTGCCAATGTGTAAAATTTGACGCTTGCTTAAAGGTCCGAGGCTCATAGAAAGGATCCTCTTGAGCAGTTTGTAAGACTACAATGAGGAGAACACGGAACGGTAGCATCTAGTAACTCCTGCATACCTACGTAACGAAGAGGCGGAGGAGAAGAAGAGTTACCCGCAAGAATTAACTGAACCGAGGAATCGCAACTTTGATTCGAAGAAGCCGAAACCGTTGGAGCCTGGAGTAGCCACGGGCGAGAGACGAGGGACCTCGGCTTGCACGAGATGGAACAACCGGGCTAACATTGACAAGCAGTGAAGGGAGGGGGCCTGGTGATATCTCCGGAAATTGTAATGGTATCGGAGCGTGAGGGAATAAACAGGTCTTTCTTGGCCCAACACATCAGGACTCATAAGAGAAGAGGCCGGAGAAGTGGGTCATCCCAGTTGGGCAGCTGACATCCCGGTAAAGACTTTAGGAGTGCTGCCATTGTGTGGGCTTGATCCATTCGATAACCCAGATTGAATGTCCATCTCGGGTGTCGAAGGCAATGGCATCCATTGTGTTCTGAAAGCAATTTATTCGTACACGGATTTTGCCAAGGAAAATCAAGTTCATCAAATACCACATGTCTAGAAATATAAACTTTCTTAGACGTCAAGTCCATGCAACGATAACCCTTACGAACATTATCATAACCAAGAAAAATGCAGTGTATTGATTTTGGCATAAGCTTATGTGCATTGGTAGGTACGATGTACGGAAAACATGAACAACCGAAAACTTTAAGAAAACGATAGTCGGGTTTTCTTTTCCACAACTTTTGATAGGGAGACATAAACTTATGTTGTCGCATGGGGAGACGATTAATGAGATAGACGGCAGTAGAAAAGGCTTCTAGCCAAAAATTGTAGGGAACTTTTGCCTTAGCCATAAGACACAAACCCATCTCCACGATGTGGCGATGTTTACGTTCAACTACACCATTTTGTTGTGGGGTGTAGGGACATGTGAGTTGATGTTTAATGCCAACTTGTTGAAGATAGTTGATAAAAACTCGACTAGTAAATTCACCTCCCCCGTCTGTTTGAACAGTTTTAACAGTATGTATAGCAGAAAATTTACGAGATAGTTGATTCTCAATTTGTGTTTTAAATGTGGAGAAAATTTGTGTAACACAAGATTTATGAGTCATAGGGAAAATCCACACAAAACGGGAAAAATCATCAACTATAGAAAAATAATAACGAAAGCCGTTCATAGAAGAAACCGGGGCGGGGCCCCAAACATCTAAATGTAACATATCCAAAGGATGCGAAGCATTAAATGTTCTAGAATAAAAAGGTAACTGACTAGACTTCCCTAGAGGACACCAATGACAACTATGGTGTACATCAAGTTTATTACTTAACGGTAAATTAAACTGTCGACACAAAACTTTGAAAACTGGAGTAGAAGGATGACCCAAGCGAGCATGCCATGTATCTTGACTCGAACGTTCACCAAGAAGTGCAACAGGATTATTTGACGACTTGGAATTGAAAGAAATCTTGTATAGACCGCCGGAGTTACTGCCAGAAATAAGAATCTCCTTCGTTTGATTGTCCTTGACACGGAAACCACACGAGTCAAGTTCAAAAAAACAATCATTATCCTTAGAAAATTGGCGGATGGATAATAATGGACGATGAATACTAGGAACGAACAACATATTTTTAAGAGTGAAAGAATGATTATTTATGTGCACATCGGAACTACCAATACGAGAAATATGCAATTTAGAGCCATTACCAATAGTAACTGCATCTTTACCTGAATATGGATAAGAGCCGGAGAAGGAGGCCGGGTCAGCAGTCATATGATTCGTAGCACCCGAATCAAGTATGTAGGGATCTGCATGAGCCATGTATGCTGAGAAGGTCTGACACTCCCGTCCCGTGTGTCCATGCCGAAAGCATAACTGGCAAGTGACATCTGGAGGCTGCAAAATTCCACGACCATTATTCCCTGTATGTCCTCCACGGTTTTGTGCACCACCAGTATTTCCACTGCCATTAGTCTGCCCATTACCACGACCATATCCCCCATTATTATTGTTGTTCCAATTGTTGTTGTTGTTCCAATTTCCATTCAAATTACCTCGATTTCTATTACCCCCATTACGATTATTGTTCATGTTATTTCTACTGTTTCTTCCTCTGTTATTCCCACGCTGCGGATTTCCCCCACCATGATTCTGGACAAACAAAGCCTGAGGAGGATCGGATCTTGGTTGTGCCGCCAAGAGTGCAGTTGCTTGCTGCGTAGGAGCGGAGAATTTGAGGAGTAACATCTCCTCTTTGAGGAGTAAATCATTAAGAACATCCAAAGTAAGGGGATTACGAGCATGAATTGCAGCAGCAGAGGTTAAGAACTCCTTGTATTCTTGACCTAGGCCGCCACATATGCGCTGAATCAATACGGCATCATCAACTGGATCTCCTGCAGCAGTGAGAGCATCAGCGATGGACGAGGCACGAAGCAAGTAATCTGCAATAGAGGTCTCAGGATCCTTCTTGAGATCATGAAGCCTTTCCTTGAGAGTTTCAATCTGAAGAGCAGACGTAGCGCCAAACCGTTTGGCCAAGACTGCCCAAGCAGCCGGAGCAGTCTCACATGAGTTTAGATACGGCTGAACCGTAGGAGTAACTGTACCTTTGATCCACCCACAAACAAGATCTGTTGCCGACTTCCAAAGTGCATGTTTGGGGTTCACAGAACCATCAGAAAGTGTTTCTGCAGGTTGTTCAAGATCAATGACAAACAATAACCCATGTGTACGAAGAAGGGTTTTGAAGAGTGTACTCCAATTGACATAATTTTCCTTGGTGAGATAGGATTGACCCATGATTGCAGTAGGGTTATAGAATATCGGCAGAGAGTTTGCCGAAGAAGAAGAAGGAGAGGAGTCCATGGTAACGGACGAAACAGTGTTTGGTGTGATAGACATGAGATTTTCAGGAAGAAGGAAGAAGAAAAATCTGTCCAAAAAAATGGACTGGATCGTATTAGGCTGATACCATGTTAAAGTTATACTCGGCCAAGGAGAACATGAGACGGAGGTGAAGAATAATGTTCCGTTGTTTATTCAATAAAACAATATTACAATATATACAGGAAACCAAATCCTAGTTGTACTATACTAGGTAACTATTGACTGAATTATAGCCTAAGAATAAGGACTCAAACAATTACAATAATTATCCAAAAATACATTGATACACATCCCTAAATATGCTCTAACCGTATAATGTGTCTAATAAACATGTATGAGGGCACAGATAAAATTTTATGCAGATCATATATATATAGGAAGAAAATATTTACGTAAATAGAAAAAAAAATTTAACATTCACTATGTATAATTAAATTTTAGTTACTTCTCAACCCAATGCACATTAACTGATTCATTTTTCCATTACATCTCTACCTAAATTACAGATGTTACAACTTTAACACTCACTAGGGATAATTAAAGTAAGTCTTAGAGTTAGAAATTGGGTATGAAGTAGAGAGAAGGGCCCAAGGGCTGGACCGATAGTAGACAATGTTGGAGATTCCACCTTAATAGATGAGAGAAATAGCCCCTCAAGTCTATATACCGTCCAAGTTTAGATCTTTAGTAGAAGTGAGATATTATGTCTAACAGAGAGGGTATATAAGGAAAAAAAATAATTTGCACAAAACATTGATTATGCTTTCTTAAATGAGGAGCTTTTATTGTGTGGCCAACGGAGGGAGTAGCAGCAAAACCAATTCAAAATTAAGAGGGTTAAGTTGTAATACCTCTGCCTCATACTTGTCTATATCTCTATACAGGACCGCAATCAGAGCATCATAATTCGGATCGTCTCTAACGGAACGGTGATCAACACAATGAGTTCGACAAGTAGGACATTCATTGTTCCTGCAGGAATGTAACACATCAGAACCACCTTTTAAAAAAATTGGGGGTTTTATTAATGAATAACTTAATATATTATAAAAGTGTCACTTGAAAGTCTAGATACATTATTTGGTGAGGTTTGTGTTGTGAAAATCACGCCCACGCAGCGGAAAACAGACCGAGCTAGGAGGAATAATAAGATGTAACACACACGAAAAATAAATCACACACAAAGGAACACACAAGAATTGTTAACCCGGTTCGTTGCAACAACAACTACGTCCGGGGGCGCTACCAAGCCAAAAATATTCACTATAATATTTTCCGATGTTACAATCTCGCACAATTTGTTTCTAGGCTACCACATGTATTTATAGGAACAAGAAATCAAATCCTAACAATAAAAGGATTCCTAACTTAAGAAAGTATTCTTCTTTCTTCACCAGTCTTCCAAATATTGCTGTCACAAGGAAACACCAAATCAAGAGGAAATCTGATCAAAGTAGGAAACTGAATCGCCCCGGATCCGTAGCCGGCGCGGCCGCCCTCCAAGTCGGCGCGTCCGCGCTTCGGTCCCGTAAAGTCCAACGCCTCATTCGATCCTCCAGCGCGGTCGCGCACGAGCCTAGCGCGGCCGCCCTCATGACCAGAAACTGCTCCTGCGATTTTCCTTCATGGTTTTGTCTCCAATCCCAACAATCTCCCACCAGGAGACAAACCATCCATGATACCTTTTCTTGAAACAAACAAATCTCAGTGGCCAGCTATCTGCGTTGGTAGCGCCCAGGCCTCTTGTCTAGTTATCCAAGTGAGTTGAAGCTGAGCTACGCTTCAACATAACTGTCGGTTCTACCATGCTCCGAGTCTTCATTCCGAATGATCCTCCCTGCACATCCCCGCTCACTTGCTTGCTAACTATCGATCCTGAACAGCGCGAATCCACGTGCCCCACACAATCACAAGCTTGGAACCTTTGTGTGTTCTTTGCAACCCATCGCATCACCGTTCTAGATCCCGCTCCCATGTTGACCAAATTGGCTCCGCGTCGGCCGACTTCATTACCCAATTTTCTATCAACATACCGTTTAGTGAAATTTCTCCCACCATGGCGATCTCGGCCACCACCATTCATCATTGGGATGCGCCTTCGTTTCTCCCAACGACTCATGTTGCATGTGGTATACAACATATTTTCCACGCTGCCACGAGCCACCAAGCTAGCTCCGCGGCTTACCTTCCATGTCCCACAACCGAAGGTCACCACACAACCCTCCTCATCAAGTTGCCTTATGGAAATCAAGTTCCTCTTCAAATCCGGAATATGTCGCACATCACGTAGCCGTAAAACAGTCCCATCCGTTGCTTTGACCCGAACAACCCCCTTGCCAATGACCTTGACAGGATGATCGTTTCCCAAGCGAACAACCCCAAAATCACCGGAACATCTTGCTCCATTCTTTCTCGCACCTTTGGTGCATGAATGAAACTTGTCGAGCCCGAATCCAAAACCCACGAATCGGTTGAACTGCTCCCACCCAAGATTAATACGTCCGCCATCTCTTCAAAGAACATTCAATTCCTTCGCTGCCCGACCGCCGGACAACTTCTCCTAAAGTGCCCCTTCTCCCCACAATCGTAGCAAGTAATCACCTTCTTGCCACCCTTACTCTTTTCACCGACATTTAGTGCTAGCCCCGATGTCCCACCCTTGCTCTTCCTACGAATTTCTTCGCCAAGAATCACATCAACGACATCCGCAAACTTCAACTTCACTTTTCTGTTGAAACGTTAAGCGCTATCGCGATCGTATCCCAACTTTCCGGCAAAGAAGAAAGTAAAATCAATGCTAGTACCTCATCATCAAGAGTAACGGCCACGGAAGACGGTTGGGTCGCGTAGATTTGAATTCACTTATATGCTTTGTTGCCGACATGCCCTCCACCATCCTTACGTTCAACAGCTTCCTCGTTAGATGAGCTTTATTCGCCGCCGATGGTGCCTCGTACATGCTCGCCAACATCTGTAACATCTCCATGGTAGTCTTCGCCTCCAAAACATTCTTCGCGACATCCTTGGTCAACGTTTGCCTAACAAGCCCTAACGCTTTCCGATCCAAGATTTCGAATTTTGCTTCCTCTATGTCCGCCGGCTTTTCTTTTAATGGTAGATACAAATCCTTGTTCCACAAAACATCCTCGATCTGTGTCTTCCAAAAATTGAAATCCGTCCCATCAAACTTTTCGATCAACACCTTATTACCATCCTCCAAAGCTCCCAAGAAATTCATAGCAAAAGACACCCCAAGCAATGATTCGACAAAACCAAGAGCTCTGATACCAGTTGTTGTGAAAATCACGCCCACGCAGCGGAAAACAGACCGAGCTAGGAGGAATAATAAGATGTAACACACACGAAAAATAAATCACACACAAAGGAACACACAAGAATTGTTAACCCGGTTCGTTGCAACAACAACTACGTCCGGGGGCGCTACCAAGCCAAAAATATTCACTATAATATTTTCCGATGTTACAATCTCGCACAATTTGTTTCTAGGCTACCACATGTATTTATAGGAACAAGAAATCAAATCCTAACAATAAAAAGATTCCTAACTTAAGAAAGTATTCTTCTTTCTTCACCAGTCTTCCAAATATTGCTGTCACAAGGAAACACCAAATCAAGAGGAAATCTGATCAAAGTAGGAAACTGAATCAGTCCAGATCCGTAGCCAGCGCGGCCGCCCTCCAAGTCAGCGCGTCCGCGCTTCAGTCCAGAAAGTCCAACGCCTCATTCGATCCTCCAGCGCGGTCGCGCACGAGCCTAGCGCGGTCGCGCTCATGACCAGAAACTGCTCTTGCGATTTTCCTTCATGGTTTTGACTCCAATCCCAACAGTTTGAACTCCTGATCTCTCGTTTTGAAAGGGAAATCGGATGCCGCTTGAAATAAAGCTCTTTCGCACACATAAGAACCACCTGATTAATTAAGGAGAGGTAATATAGTTTCGATACGTACCCCAGTTCCATTGCTTTATCGATGCATTCTTTGCAAAAGCGATGTAGGCATTCCATAACTTTTGTCTTCCGGATGATACCTATCAAGAGAAGGTTGAGATCATTCTTTTCCATCAATGGTTGTAGTCAAGACTCAAGAGTAAACAATTTTTATCGATGCATATAGGGGAGAAGGGTGCCTCTAGTCTTCCAGAAAATCTGCTTTATTATGATATTTAATATTAATATATAAGTACTCTTGATGATGTTTCATTTTCAAAATAGTACCTAAACAAATTGGGCACTGCACTTCCTTGCGTATTTCTGCCAGATTCACAGTGATAAATCTTCATACAAACAGGATCTGTTAGATTATTATGCAATCTACTATTGACAAACAAAGACTATAATGTACATGCATTCACACAAACATAGTTTTTCGAATTACGAATTATCCACTTGAAATAAACATATCTGCGTGTTTTGACTGTGCATATCTGCATGAAATTCCAAATTAGGAATAGAAACTAGTTAATGAAACATATCTCAAATCAAGATTTGAGAATGCCCAACAAATGGGAAGCTTACTGAATCCCGTATGGCACTTGAAATAAACATTTTCCAGATTAAGAAGATATCAAAGGGGCTGCTCATTAGGATCGTGGGATTATATTACTAACTATCCGCTTCCTACCTCATAAAAAAGGCAAGAACTTTACAACGCCGATACTACCCTTTAAGTTATTTACACAAGCTGCCTCACCAGAGGGAGATCACATTAATCAAGTTAACTACATAACCAGATAACCAGTCCCAATCCAGTAAATTTACTTTCATAACAAATTTAACCCTTGCTTAGAAAAATGAACTCAAGTGCGCACACAACTATTTTTCAGAGCATAACAACTACTAAAAAGATGCATAAAAGACTGCGCTCTCACGAGCAAGAACAAGACTAGTACCATAAAACAAACACCAGTCTTTACGAAATCTCATATTCACGACATTAATGCAACCGACAATTCACACATACACATAATCCTCCAAATATAACAACAACAACAAAGACTTGGTAATAAAATAATTTGGGGTCGGCTGAATTAATTATATGGAATGTAAAAAAATACTCTATAATTTTGAAATTTTGAAAAAAATAGAGTCCTCTTTAATCTCTAAACAATACAAAATATAGCATATATATATATATATATATATATATATATATATATATATATACACTTTTACACTTTCCATCTCGCTCTAAATAGGATTTTGGTAAACTTGATTACACTTTGACCAAGTAATTTAAATTACTTGGCCAAATGGTACTCAAACTGACCAAAATCCTATTACGATCAGGACAAATGAATATGTATGTATATATATATATATATATATATATATATATATATATATATATATATATATATATATATATATACACTTTCCATCTCGCTCGAAATAGTATTTTGGTAAACTTGATTACACTTTGACCAAGTAATTTAAATTACTTGGCCAAATGGTACTCAAACTGACCAAAATCCTATTACGATCAGGACAAAGGAATATGTATGTATGTATATATATATATATATATATATATATATATATATATATATATATATATCATTAAAACAATGTAGATAAAAATCAAATCAAACGAGGTAACAAAGAATGCATGCACATCTCAAGCAGATAACTAATTGATCAAACTAAAATCATGATGTAACAGAAAGTCCCTCTGATTAAAAGCACAGCACACAGAGAAAGAGAGAGAATGTTAGAGGAAGGAGAAGACACGAACTCAGGTATATCTCCATCTTCAGATGAAACATTTCCATCAGATTCTGATACGAAAAAGAGAGAGAGAGAGAGAGAAAAGCCAGATAGAAGAAGTTAGTCGCGTGAACAAACAATCACATCTAGATATAAGCAAAAACGCTTCCATCTGAATCTGATACGTACCCTTGTGGGAGCGCTTTGGGGAGGCCATTGGAATTGATGCAGCGGTGGAGCTGTGACTGACGGCGGTGGAGAAAGTTGAGAGATGTGTGTCTGTGTAGAAGAAAAGCTACTGAGGTGGTGGGCGTTCTCAACGAGGGGCAAATGAAGACGGGTAGAGAGAGAAAGAGACACTCGTGGTTTTTGTGGTTTTTGCCGTAATTATAATTAGGTGAAACTTTGTTACGACAGCCTATGAGTTTCAGTGTAATTCGGGTGAGGTTTAAATTTGTTATTTTATAATCCACCTTCATCTGTCCCATTTAAATTAAACAAATTCTATTTTGATCATCCCATTTGAAAATTAGACAAATTCAAAATGGATATTTTTTTACTTCCTCCATCTCTAAAAAAATCAAATTTGCTTTTAGTCAATATCAAACTTTTTTTTTTTGAATATTTAGTTTGTGACAAATTTAGTATATTTTTAATGCTCCAATTTGTTAGAGATATTATTTCAAATTGAAAATTAATAAACATTGTGTTAGGACCTAACTTTGATCAATGTCTCAGTTAGTTGGTTTTGATAAAAGAATATATATATAGAACAGGGTTTATATCAAAAGAGGAAATCTGTCATATTCATCTTTCAGTTTGTCGGCATTTGTGAGTCTGACAGTTATGATTCTACCTTATACTTTGGTTACAATCAATCAATAACATGAATCATATTCCCCCTCTAAGATTTCAAGATCATCAAGTGCATCTCAATTCTTATTAGAGATCATCTCTGATAGTTAAGCCTTGGTATGATCTGACAGCTATGGCTTTTGTCCCTCAGACAGCTATTACTCTGTCTCATTCTTTGATGCCAAAATCTCAACCAAGATGGATACTATATCCTCACAGCTATCAAGTTCACCTTTGAAGACCATTGAAGACCTTCTGGAAGCTCTCAGCTCAAGCCAGCTCATGAAGACCTGCAAGTGGACAAGTGGGGCAAAGACTAGTCAAAGAGTCATTAATGAAGCTGCAACAGTCATTTTCCAACGGCTACATTGAAGGCTATAAATAGAGGAGTTCATCCTCTACATAAAATACTCTTGATAAATACTCTTTTTCACAGTCCATAAACCTCTCCCTTACATCCCTACACACACATCCCTACACACCAATCCCTACCCTTCAAACACTTTTACCAAACCAAAAACCTTCAGCCTGCAACCCCTATTTCAACAACAACAACCCTAGTGTGTTAATTCACAAATTCCAAATCCTAAGACTGTACTTTAGGTGTAGAAATAATTTGTAAACATTCAAAACTGTTCTTTGAGTGTATTAGTTATTTTTGTAAAATCTTGAGACTGTACTTCAAGTTGTAAAAACACTTAAGACTGTACTTTAAGTGTATCCCTAGTTGACTGTACTAATTAGGAAGAGGAAGTTCAAGGAACTTGCCTTATCAATCATTTGTAATTCTTGTTGATTAAGATTATAATAAAATTGATCTCACTTGTCAAGATTGACAGTGGGGGTGGATGTAGGAGGAGTGAACTCTGAACCACTTTAAATTCTCTGTGTTATTATATTTCTGCAAACACATTCACACACTTGCATTATTTCTTTGTGTTCTTTGTCCTATCATTATTTCAAGCTTCACTTATTCCGCTGCACAATTCAACAAACATCTGACAGCTAAGTCAAACCATAGCTGTCTGATCATCTGCATATCAAACAAGGGCCTTTCACATTGTATGTAACATATAAAGATCTTGAATCACTTCCTTTATCACCAATTGATTTTAAGCTGTAATCTCAGATTTTAAGATGGTATCAGAACAGTTACATTACACGTGCAGCCCAACGACACATAATGTTGCTCCGCGCCACACGATTGATAAATACACGTTATAAGCCTTTGGCAAATTCCGGCTATACATGAGGGGGCGTGTTAGAGATATTATCACATATTGAGAATTGACAAACCTTACCTATAAAATATAAAGATCATGTGTCGCTTCTTTTAGCAGCAATTGATTTTAATGTGTAATCTCAGACTTTTTGGAGGTTGAGTCTTAGCCAATAACTCAAGCATTCATATTCTCTTTGTTCCGCTTTCGCTCTTCGTCAGTTACAATTTATTCTCCCTTATTCATTCTTTAAGTCTAATATGGTATCAGAGCTTCCGATCTATGGTAGCTAGAGTACTTCGCTTCCGTTGTTCTTCTTTAATCTCTCTATTTTCTTTTCATAAAGCTAATTTACTACTTTTAAATTAATTTTTCTCTTTCTTAAAAATAATGGATGATTTTTTTTTACAATCTCATTTCAAATTTTGAAACGCTACCATCATCCTATCCTATTTGTCAGTTATGTAATGAAGTTGGTCATACCGCAATTGATTGTTTGCGATGTGATGAACCAAGTTATAGCACCGATTCTTTTTCTCCGTTCTCATCATCGGATTGGTATTATCCGGAAGATAACAAATCTTTGGATTCCAATGACTACTTTTCTTCTTTCTCGGCTTAGAATTGGCTTTATTTATCCAGAGCATAAAGAAATTAAAGAGGTCATAGGTTCTTATTTTTCCGTCACATAAGAATCGGTGATTGATACAGATGTTTCAAGGGATTTTTATCAATAAGCCCCTATTAGAAGGTGGAATTTATAAAAAAAAACACCACGTTTCAAATTTTACCTTAGAGTCCATAGGTTAAAATACATTTTATCAATAAACCCCTTGCTCCTTTTTAAAAAAATCATAATACCAGACTGCCCCCGCTCTTTCTCTCTCTAATCGGGCTCTTTCTCTCTCTAATCGCAATTCCGTTTCTCTCTCTAATCGAATTCCTCCTCTCTCTAATCGCTTAGGCCACTCTCCTGGGAAGTTGCAGACGGATGAGCTCGCTACTGTTCGTCTTTTCCAGGAGAATACTCCTTCCATTGTCTACATTACCAATCTCGCTTTCAGGTACATCAATTTGATTTTGAATTTCTCGGATTTCATCAATTTTTTGTTATAAGGATTCAATCAGAACTCTTGAGTATTTAATTTTGGTTAGGAACTTGTTGTATGAACTACTAAATGCTACAGAAATTGAGATACAAGTGTGTGTGTGTGTATGGATTTTTGAAGAAATTGAGAGAAAATTATTAAGTGGGTGTATGTGTGATTTACCCGTTATTTATCTGTTATTCACAGTTATTTTTCTACTTAGTATGTGTGTATTACTCGTTATTTATCTGTTATTCATGAATGTTTGTGCACAACTGTGAGGTCAATTTCTCAGTTGTGCACAAATGTATAACAGATAAATAACGAGTAATGCACACATACTAAGTAGCAAAATAACTGTGAATAACAGATAAATACCACAAATTAGTAGTACATGTTAATCAACAAAGAGTATGATTAGTAGTACATGTTAATCAACAAAGAGTCTGATTCCACTTGTAATTCGTCTACAGGCATTTTGGATTGAATTGGGCATTTGTTGATCCCAAAACTCCCATGGGTGAAATTATGTGCTTGTGTGAACGAGATTTTCTCCCTAGCTCATGATGCCTCTGCAGATTGCGTACGTTAATGAAAGCAAAAAGCCTAAAAGTCCTGTGGCAGCTTTCAGTTTTAGTGGAGGAACCCTCAAAGGACACCTACTGGTTAGTGCTTCTTCATTTGTTGTACTTATGCATCTCCGGTGAATAATCTCTTTCCTCTCACTCTTCTGTTACCTCTCCGCTCTCTCTATAATTGTGTGTAAATTTCAATCCATTGAACTGAAATTGAAGCTCGCATAAACTCTGGCTTGGACGCGTACTTTCAACCACAACATTAGAGTCGAATTGAGCATTTGATTTCACATTCTGGGCATTTTCAAGTGCATAAGTTCATTGATTATTTGTTTCTTTGTCCTCTCTATTGATGTAATCATTGTTTAAGTAGAGTATATAAAGGCAGTAAAGTACTCTAACGCAGTTCAGAAAATGTAGGTACATTTCTTTTGTTTCATTCAGATTTGCTAGCTGACTATTGGCAGTAATTGGTAATATTGCTGGGATTGGTTTCCATTTATATGGCAATGTGGAATATGTGGGAAATTTCAATGGTAAGTAATGAATCAGGTATACACTTTTCAGATGTGATTTTTGGCTATTGGCATCATGTGTTGTTATTGCTTGGTTCAGCTGGTTGTTGGAAATGGCAGTATTGTTCAATGTTCATGGTGTATAGAGAGGACATGTGTATAAGGCTTTGGTATATTGAACATGTGTATAGGGTTTATGTTTTTACAGTATCTGTAATGATAGATAGTTGGATTTCATTTGTGGGTGATTGTAATAGGGATATAGATAGGTTTATGTTTCTCTTAAACAATTGTAATAGTATAGGGTTGAGGGTTAGGCTCCAATTCACTATGGTGATTGGATGGCCCCCTCGTGATTGTTTCACATTTCTAAAACTATGAGGCCAGTTTAACATTTATTTATGAATGTGAAATGATTTGGTTTTTGACCTTTCTAAACTGAGAACTGTGAGATCAATTTCACAATTAATTTGGTACTTAGTATGTTTGGTTTACCCATTATTTATTAGTTGTTGATGATTGTTTGTGCACAACTATGATGTCAATTTCTCAGTTATAGTTATGAGTGTTATTTTTGTGTCATTCCTATAGGACAACTGTAGAACAAGTTTCACGGTTGTTGAGTTGGATGTAAATAACTGCGTAATGATTTTCACAGTTATTGTGCATAGCTGTTAATTCCATTTCACAGTTATTTTTATGTCATTCTTTTAGGACAATTGCAGAACAAGTTTCACGGTTGTTGGGTTTGATGTAAATAAATGTGTAATGATTTTCACAGTTATTGTGCATAATTGTGAATTCCATTTCACAGTTATTTTTATATCATTCCTTTAGGACAACTTTAGAACAGGTTTCACGGTTGTTGGGTTTGATGTAAATAAATGTGTAATGATTTTCACAGTTATTGTGCATAACTGTGTAATGATTTGCACATTTCCAAGCTGAGAATTATGTTTGTACACAACTGTGAGGTCAATTTCTCAGTTATAGTTATGAGTGTTGAGGTCATTTGCTCCACCTCCTCGGCGGAAACTGGTAATACGCCCTTGAGAATTCCATTCTGTGCAGAATGTATTGAGAAATCAATGAGACTTGGGTATGCAATGAGGTTTTTTTTTCATTTATTTTGTTTATTCAAAACAAAATGGTACTCTCTCTTATAATTTAATGAGCGATGATCAGGTTGTTGTGTATGCAAGATTCAGATTAACATTCATTTCTCGATAGGGATAACAAGGAGTGTCCTATCTGCTGAGTTCATTGTTCCAGCCGGTGTTCTCTTGATGATTTGATTTTTGATAGCTTAATCTCACTCTTGTTTCCAGATATTGAGAAGTATGAACAGGAGGTAGAGTTTGGACTGGTTATTCAAATTGTACGGTATAATGTTTGATTTTTTTTGTGATTCTATTCCTTTCTAAAATTATAATCAACTTTTGTCTCAGGAATGTTCTCTTCTTGAAGAGGAAAATGCACGCAATAATCAGGTCAGAAGCATTGAGCCCCTAGATCCTTCAACTTCGCAATCATGTGATCTGTTTCATTGATAAGGGTGCAAGTATTTCATGCTAATATATTTGCTTTTTTATTGCTTTTGCCTTTCCTAATATTATCCGGACTGCAGAAGTTTCTCATTTCCATGATGATACGCATGCAGAGTCTTTGAGTCAATCATTGTCCGTTCTGCCCACTTATAAAGATGATGTTTTACGAAGTTTTCCATTCTTCTTCTATTTATCTTGCTTGTCTGTTAATGTTGTTGGCTTTTCTGACTAGCATCTGGGGGGTCACTTGTTAAAAATTCACCTAGAGAAGGCTTTTACACTGGAAATGCTTATTGGCACATTGAAGTGTTTCTAATGCATTAAGACTTGAGCATTTCATTAGACAATTTTTATGTCAGTATTTTTTTTGATAGGAACAATCTTTCTATCAGTTGGTTCTCAGCTAGTGCAATGGAGGCACTTGTCAGCAAACCCAAATATGATTATGAGAAATCTAAGGCTGATGTTGGGTTTATAGCTTTGGTTTAAATTGTTGTTGCTGTTGGTTAAGCTTGGTTGAGCCCTTCTCTATCAACACAAGCTTTTAGATGAGTTGGTAACCTAAGGCTATAAATATCTTGAGGAATGTTTCTTAAGAGATTGGAGATTATTCTTTTAATTAGTTATTTCGTTTATTCTTTCAAAATTCATAGTTTTTCTTCCTAAAATACCCCCTCCTTGTTCATCAAGTTGTGGCATTGTACATCTCGTGCTTTGGCAGATGGTTGTTCCTTTGTAATAGTAGGCACTTCTTCCTATTTCCTCTTCTATTATGTGCTCCACTCTAAGGACAGTACCCAATGCCTTGTCGTGATTTAAAATAAAAATAATGTTCAATTTGCGTGTATTTCCTACATTATTTCTCATTTTTTTTCTCTTATCCAACAGATTCAAGACTCTTTTGCCCAAATCTATAAACGGCAATCTGATGCATTGAACAAGAGAGTCAGAATAGGAAAAGATGCAGCTGAAGAAGCATCTATACCAGCATTGCCTCAATACAATAGAAGTTTTTATGTCATTCCAGTAGAAAAAGATTGTGCTACCTATGAGGACTTGCACAGTACCTACGTTGAACTCCACACTGATTGGACCAAATGCCTGGAGCAACTCAAGGTATTTAAACAAGTAAATGAGAAACTAACTGTAGAAAATCTCAAACTAAAATCTGAGGTTGAGAGTCTGTCAAAAGAAAATGATTCTCAAAAGGACTTCATAGCCAAGTTAGAAGTTTTACTCACAAATAAAGATATGGAGTGTGAAAATTATAAAACAAATCTTGATAAAGAAACAGAAACTCTAACAATGCTGAACACCGGTAAAGCTAAGTTAGAAGAGGTTTTGAAAATGGAAAACCAAGTAAAATTAGGAATTTGCTATATTTTTGTAAAAGAAGGAGCAAGCACTTAGAAAATTCAAAAGGCTAAAACTGTCTCCTCTACCAAGCCTGCATATACTGCTGAAAGCAGACAAAACAGGAAGAGGAGGTATGTTTGCCATCATTGCTTTGCTCCTGGTCTTATTCAACCCTACTGTTACAAGCTAAAGAAGGAACTGGGTTTCGAAAATGTGCGTGAACACTTGGGCAGACAGTTGTGTGCACAACCGAACATACAACCGTACACACAACCCAAAGCTGGAAAGAAAACTGCCTGGGTAAGAAAGAAAACCATGAACTGTCAAGTAGCCTTCACTTCTCATAAGAAGGTTCAAAATTGTGGGACCTCAAGGTGTCTTGAATTGATCCACAATGACTTAATGTGTCCAATAGAAGTGGAAAGCATGTCTCGAAAAAAAATAATGTTTTGTGTGTGTGGATGATTTTTCTAGATATACATGGGTAATTTTTTTAAGGGAAAAGTCCAACACCATTGATGAATTCAAAATATGGTACAAAAGGGTCAAAAACTTATATGGTTTAAAAGCCATTAGAATAAGATCTGACCATGGTACTGAGTTTGAAAATGCCACTTTTTCATCATTTTGCGATTCAAAGGGAATTACTCACGAGTTTTCATCCCCCAAAACCCCTCAATAAAATGGGGTAGCGGAAAGAAAAAATCGCACATTACAAGAAATGGCTAGAGTAATGCTAAGCTCTAAAAATCTATCCAAGAAATTTTGGGCAGAAGTTGTGAACATAGCATGTCATGTGGAGAATTGTGTCTTTCTAAGGATTGGAAGTACCATGACTCCATATGAGATCTTACTTGGAAAGAAACCCACGGTCAAATACTTTCATGTTTTTGGGTGTATTTGCTACATCTTGAATGACTGTGAGTATCTCTCCAAGTTTGATTCCAAAAGTGACAAAGCCATTTTCATTGGATACTCAACTAACAGTAGAGCGTATAGAGTGTATAATCTCAAAACTAAAACTGTCATGGAATCCATAAACGTTATTTTTGATGATGCTACTGATCTTAATGTCAAAACAGTTGAGGATGATATTACAAGTTGCACTTGGGAGCCAGAACCAGTTAATGACGAATCTGAACTAGCAAATGTGAATGAAACTACAGAACAGCCAGCTGTGCAAATAGTTATTCAACCAGTTATTCAAACAACTGACAACACAAGTGGTCAAACAAATGAAGACCAAGGTTCAGATTCTGAAACTGATGAAGAGGATGTAAGCAGAGAAAGAGACATTCCTTCCAGAATACATGGAAATCATCCCATATCCCAGGTCATAGGGGAAGTGGATGAAGGCATGAAAGCACGAGGGAAAAAGGTCAACTACCGCGACCTTGCAGGTTTGTTATGTGTACAATCTGTATACCATCAGGTAAACTCGTGTTGTTTTGTTGATGGTTATGAACCAAAGAATGTCATGGAAGCCTTGAAAGATGAGAATTGGATTAATGCCATGCAAGAGGAATTAATCCAGTTCGAGAAAAATGATGTTTGGTTCTTAGTTCCTTGGCCTTCTCACGTCAATGTGATTGGAACCAAATGGATCTTTAAGAATAAATCTGATGAACAAGGCAATGTAACAAGGAACAAAGCACGTTTGGTGGCTCAGGACTACACTCAAATGGAAGGGGTAGATTTTGATGAAGCCTTTGCTCCCGTAGCCCGCATTGATTCTATCAGATTGTTGCTAGATATTGCATGCTACTTGAAAATCACTCTACATCAGATGGATGTCAAGAGTGCATTCCTAAATGGTTCGTTGAATGAGGAAGCTTTTGTTGAGCAACCTAAAGGGTTTAAGGAGCCCTCTAAACCAAATCATGATTATAACTTGAAAAAGGCACTCTATGGTCCTAAACAAGCCCAACTGTAAGTACCCAAATCCGGATCGTTACAATCCGTTAACTAACGATTTCCAAGTTAACGAGAATCCGTTAACTTGCACCTTCCAGGTTAACGAGACTTTCCAGGACTGCCCCGTGCATCCAAAATCCAAAGTGTATTCAACCCACGTTCGTACACGTGAAAATACCACTTTTCCAGAAATACGTAATTTTCGGGACTTTCTGGGACTCTTCTGACATTTTCTCGGACAGTTATTTAGAAAACAGTCAAAACCGGGATTAACGGACCAAATGGGCAATCTTAGCGACTAAGCTAGACACGTGGCTTACATGCATGGCCTCTCCCATCCCCATCAATCAGATTCAAGGGTGAAAAGTCTAAAATACCCTCAAACTGAGTGACTGATCGGACGGCCTGTTCTTCAGGATTGACTGATCAGCCTCAGCAATTTCCAAAATATCCCAAAAGTCCCTAAAATTAAGGTACTGGCCGGACGACCTGTTCTTCAGTTTCACCCCCTATAAATACATCCCCTCCCCTTCAGTAAATGAGGCCCAAATATTTACTCCCTCAGCAAATCCTCACGGTTCTCGCAGCCTAAACACCCTCCCGAGCCCTAAAAATGCCTCGATTTGCGTGAAAACCACGTTTTACAAGCCGAACACGAGCCAAACACGTCCGAAACACCTTTCAAACACCTTTTTGTATCTCGTATATGTCCTCCCGAGCAAAAGAGTCAACACCTAGCCATAGGTAACACTTTAACTCTCAAACTTCGCTTCGACTCGTTTTACGCGTCATATGCTACTTTCGATCCGATCAAAGTTTCCAAAATGTAGACGAAATGTCATCTACGGGTCTCGACACATTTTAGTCCTTTATAATCTTCCTCCCTCGAGTGAAGTAATTTGGGGTTAAAACGGCATTCGAGACCCATTTTTACTTTTATGTCATTTACCGTCTGAACCGTTCGGTTCTGAAATTACCCGGGATCCCGGCTCGTGCGCGCGGGGGCCCCCGGCATCTCGCGTTTGTAATGTTCGCGTTTCGAGAAATGGCCCGGATCCGATAGGTAGCGCGTTCGCACCCCGGCATCTGGCTTATTCCGTTTTCCGGTGTTGGAGATGTCTCGCTGTGTTTTGCTTGTAGAGTCGCCACGCCATTTTTATTAAGCCCAAAACATTGAAAAAGGGCATCAGTTTAAAAATAAACTGTTTTTGTTGTGTGATGAGATTTTTGAGTTCGGAGATCAGATGACTCCTCGGGAAGATAATATTAGAATCTTAGAGCTCACCCGAGTCGCCTCGTAAAACGAGTCTTTCGGATACCCCTAATATTCTTTAACTGTTGTGTGTGTGTGTATGTGCTTTTTAAAAATGCATGCTGTATCGGATGTCTACATTGTACACTGCTTTATTGAAATGTATCAAAATAGTGTAGGAAGGAAGCCTTACCAATGTTGGTTCGTGTCTGTCTTCCGCTGGGGAATAGTGTCTGAGGATGAAATAGTGTTCCGGTACGGATCGGGATTGCTTCGGGATGTGCCGGTTGTCTGCGGACAGAGTTTCGGCCTGCGTTGGGATCGCAGGGATCACTCGGGCAGAGGTTCGACGTGCGTTGGAATCGTTGTTTAGATTCGGGCAGAGGTTCGGCGTGCGTTGGAATCGTTGGTTGGATTCGGGCAGAGGTTCGGCGTGGGCTGGGATTGCCGGTTTGACTCGGAAAGAGCCGGGACGCCTCGGGAAAGACCAGGCAAGGCCTCGGAGTACCACGAGGGGCCTCAGAGTACCTCGAGAGTGCCTCGAGGCAGCGCGGGAGCGTCGCGGGAGTGCTCGGAGAGGCTTCGGAGCACCACAAGGGGGCTCGGAAGGCCTCGGAAGGATCCGAAAGGGGCCGGGATTGCCCCGAAGGGTCTTAGAGGGGAGCCTGAAGGCTGGGGGAGAGGAGAGAAGAGGGAGATGTGTGAAAATGAGGGAGGGGGAGCCCTCTATTTATAGTGTAGGAAAACTGCAAAGAGGTCCGTACGGACCTTGCAGGTAATCCAGAATTTTGGTTTTCCTCGATTTGCGGGAATCTCTTGGACTTTAATGGGATTTTGGAATGATTATGTCTGGGTGCAATAAGGTCCGTACGGACCATCTCAGCATGCAAAGAGGTCCATACGGACCAACCATGTAGTAGGGTAATGATGTTCTCCGGGATTTGAGGGAATATTGTGGACTTTAAGGGAATTCCGTAATCATTGCAGCAAAGAGGTCCGTACGGACCATTTATGCTTTTCTGATTTCTGAATAATTCCCAAAAGGTCCTTTTGTCCCTTTTTATCCCAGAAAGGTTCCTTCCTTGGTTTGGCTTGGGGTTTTTGAGGGTTTTTTAGGGTTTTGAGTGTCAAAGGTCTTCGAGACTGCGTTTGTGAGTCTGCGGTGTTTCACATGTGCTCGGAAGAGGGTGATCCAGATTGGGGTACTTACAGAAGCCCCTCGACGACGTCACTTACGGAGGTAGTGGGGTCGTCGATAAGATAAGGGTCCTAATCTGGATCGCGTGCTGGGATAGGAAGTGACCGTGAAGGTCGGTGTGAGGACGTGGCGGTATCCTGTTGTGTGACCGTTTAGGTCAGTTGTAAGGACGTGGTGGCATCCTGGATGACCGCAGAGGTCGATGGTAAGGATGTGGTGGCGTCCTGGGGTGACCGCATAGGTCGGTGGTAAGGACGTGGTGGCGTCCTGGGTGACCGCATAGGTCAGTGGTAAGGACGTGGTGGCGTCCTGGGTGACCGCAGAGGTCGATAGTAAGGACGTGGTGGCATCCTGGGTGACCGCAGAGGTCGATGGTAAGGACGTGGTGGCGTCCTGAGTGACCGCAGAGGTCGATGGTAAGGACGTGATGGCGTCCTGGGTGACCGCAGAGGTCGATGGTAAGGACGTGGTGGCATCCTGAGTGACCGCAGAGGTCGATGGTAAGGACGTGGTGGCATCCTGGGTGACCGCAGAGGTCGATGGTAAGGACGTGGTGGCGTCCTGGGTGACCGTAGAGGTCGGTGGCTGGACCCTGTGATAGGATTCCTACGTATCCCTGGCGGGAATTAAGCCTGGTCGTAGTTCAGAGGTCGTGAAATTGTAAGTGTATGCGGGCGTGGTGGTGCCCTAAAGTGTCGTGTGACCGCCGAGGTCGATTGTGAGGACGTGGTGGCTTCCTGAGATGTGCAATCTTACTAGAAGATGGGTAATCTTACGAGAAGATGGTTTGTGGTGTGACCGCCGAGGTCGACTGTGAGGACGTGGTGGCGTCCTGGGTGTGCAATCTTACTAGAAGATGGGTAATCTTACAAGAAGATGGTTTGTGGTGTGACCGCCGAGGTCGATTGTGAGGACGTGGTGGCGTCCTGAGATGTGGTGACCGCCGAGGTCGATTGTGAGAACATGGTGGTGTCCTGAGATGGAAATTTTACGATCTTCCGAATCGGGTGGTTTAAGGCCTTCCGGGCCGAAGATAGTGATTTGGAAGGTTTATACGGTCTTCCGGACCTGTAAGTACCCAAATCTGGCTCATGCCTTCCGGTTAAGTTTCCCGGCAATTCCCCGGACTTTCCTAAAGTCCGGAAGCAATTCCGGAACTGTTCCGAACCTTCCGAGGGATGAAGGGACTGCTTTAAATTAAAAAAGCACGTTTTCCTTAATATGGAAAACCTTCTAGAAGTGCCACCTTGCATGATTCTAGAAACATGCTGAGTCACAAGGGATAATGCCGCATGGCTGCATTAGGAGGGAACTCCTAGCCGCACGGCCTCATTTGCTCTATCCAGACTGCCTATAAATAGAGGCCTCCTCTACCCATTTTGAAACAACAATTTCCAGCATACAAACTCTCCCAAAACATCCCTACGAAAATCAGGAAGCTGAGAGTGCCAAGAAGCCACCTCCCTCCTCCTTGAAGCCTCCAAAAGTTGGTCCATCCACTAGGCAAACTCCAAAGAAGAAGAGGTCACCACCATTGGTAACCTCTCACCCCCTTATCTTGCATTATATTTGTTATATGTGATTCTTGCTCCTTGCATTTATATATTGCTATATATTGTTTGGGACTTGGTATATTATTGTTAAAGATCATATCTTTGAACATGTGAATCATTTTCCCATCCCTTTTGCATCCTTTGCATTATCATTGCATCCTTTGCTCATAAAAATGTGATCTTTGCATTAGAATAGCATCATTTGCTCATAAAAATGTGATCTTTGCATTAGAATAGCATCATTTGCTCATAAAAATGCATCCTTTGCATGTAAAAATCATTTCTTTACATTAAAGGTGCATCCTTTGCACCTAAATCCCATTTCATACATAAAAATGCATCCTTTGCACTAAAAATCATCTCTTTACAATCAAAATAGCATCCTTTGCTTTTAAAATGTAGTCTTTATGCATCCTTTGCATATAAAACACTATTTTTCCACATAAAAATGCATCCTTTGCATTAAAGATCATTTCTTTACATAAAAAGCATCCTTTGCAATCAAAGAGCATCCTTTGCACTCAAAAAATGTCATCTTTTCATAAAAATGTCATTTTTAACATGCATTCCCCTAGTCCCCAATTGGTACTTGATGCAACCTTCGAAACGAACCGGTGTAAAGATCCTATCTTTACATCGTTTCTTCCATTAAAGGTGCCACAATCTCTTTAGAAAGGGATAAACCTTGAACCTATATCTCCGATTATCACTTGAGACGAGCATGATAGCTCCATTATAAGCTCAATCGTCTCAATGTGTAGGATCGATGGGCTAAGGACACTCCTTTTCTAAAGAACCTCATTTTGGACTATAAAAGAGAGTCCTTCTCTCGATCACGCAAGACCCAAGGTCAAATAGCGATGATCACAAGTCCAAGATGAGGACGGGATCAAAGTCCCGAACACATAAAAATCCAAGAAATCCCGAGCGACAACCAACTAAATGGTTTGTACGTCCGGAAGACAACTTGGAACTTTCCCCCCCCCCTCTCTTTTCAACACATGCACACAAGAAAGCACACAAGCAAGCACGAAAAATGGAATCTAGGGAGACTTGCTACGGCAAGGCACCTTGGGTGAATGACGATCCATTCTTCCCAGGGGGTAACTTAACCTCCGAACCCTAAAAACCTTTTTTTCAAAGTTTTGAGGAAATCAAAATGGCGTGGCGACTCCGTTTTTCAAATTAAACCGGATGTTTTCAAACTTGCGTGAATCCAAACTAAAAAACAAAAAATAGAATTTGGGCACACATTCACAGTTTGGCGACTCCGCTGGGGACATCCCAAAGGAGAAAAGCTTTCATTTTCAAAATAAACGATACCCGGTATATAGGTGGAAACCACTAACCTTCCTGTATCGCTTCCTAACCCGGGGCTTGGGATAAACAGTGGTCTAACAATCCCACGTACCGGTATCCCTTTTTCGAAAAAAATAATAATAAAAGAAAGCTTTTTCCTTTGAGCGGGTTAGCCTCCCATCACGGATTCCAATTATCGTGCTTGCTTTATTTCTTTGCATTGCATTGCATCTTGCATCTTGGGAATTGTGCATACTCTGAACAGGAAGCCTGCAAAAGCTGAAAGGTGCTTAAAATGTTCGGGAAGCAACCTGAAATTGCAAAGGAGTGGAACCTGTAAAATTGATCCATGCAGTCGTACGGCTTAATCCGCCTCGGATTCCAGCCAGGCGGCCTCATTGGCAATTCCACCAGGACAAAATTGAGGTTAATCTGGCAGCCTTGGCAGCTTGGGGCTATTCAGTTCCAAGACTGACTGGGGCTCCCAGAAAATTTACGTGCCTTATCTGTTGCATTTTTCCCCGTCCCGAAAAATCATTCCTTTTAAAACACATTTCTGAAAATCTCTGTTTTAACTCAAAAAGGAACATTTTTTAGGAGACCGCACACTACGCGCACTATATATATCCTGTACACTTTGCACGCACGTCCCTTTAACCCGGGGTGGTTGTTCAGTTGCAGTCATGGACAGCCTTACGATGCTCCCGGGCGCGCACGAAATCACCCCAAACTTCCCATGGCAGCCAGTGTCGACCAATGCACAGTCCGTGTCACACGTTTCAAAAAAACCGTGACTTTTGGTTGGTTTTTGGTCTAGTCCGTGTCATATAGCCCAGTTGCATATCCCCGTAAAGGTCAAGCCTTAGTTCATAACGGAAGTCAAGGTCCTTCGCGCAAGCGGAACTCTGCCAAAATTCCGACAAGGAAAAAATTTGTAGGATCTTGACTCCGGCATTGACTTTGACCTTGACCCGCACGGAATAAGTAAGAGTCGAGATCGAGTCCATGCCAAAAATCCAAAGATCTTTCGCTCAAGCGAAGCTCTGCCAAAATTCCGACAAGGAAAAATTGGCAAGATCTTGACCCGGCATTGACTTCGATTTTGACTCACGCACTGCGTATGCAACGAAGTTCAATGTGACACTGTGTCATCCGGCTTTTGCCGCCCGACCCATGCCTATTATCTTCTCGGACATTACTGAAAAGTCAAAAACGTCATTCGCGCAAGCGAAACTCTGCCGAAATTCTGTTAAGGCTGAAAGACGAGACTTTCCCGATATTTCCTTGACTATAATCCGCATCGCTCGTGCGTTAAAAGTTCCTATGACCCGCTAGACCCGTTAGGAGCGTTCTTTTCTCTCGGTCGGTGGGATCCGCATGCCCTATAGGACCCTCGCCCGGGGCTGTCCACCCTGGGAGGTCGAAATACAGGTGGAATACGAGGGGCTTATAGACGTAGTGACGGAACCCACTGATCCAGGATCTAGAGTACTTGCGAAAAAGAAGGGAAAAACCCCTTTTCCAACCAAATAGAAATAAATAAAAGACACTGTTTTAAGTAAACTTGAACAATTATCATAATTGTATGGTCCTATCTCTGGAATCGCTAATCGAGACCTCCTCGGTCCGATCTCCGATTTTTTCTATCTCGACCTTTCATGGTCAAATCCCTAATCGAGACCTCCTCGGTCCGATCTCCGATTTTCCTATCTCGACCTTTCATGGTCAAATCCCTAATCGAGACCTCCTCGGTCCGATCTCCGATTTTTCTATCTCGACCTTTCATGGTCAAATCCCTAATCGAGACCTCCTTGGTCCGATCTCCGATTTTTCTATCTCGACCTTTCATGGTCAGATACCTAATCGAGACCTCCTCGGTCCGATCTCCGATTTTCCTATCTCGACCTTTCATGGTCAAATCCCTAATCGAGACCTCCTTGGTCTGATCTCTGATTTTCCTATCTCGACCTTTCATGGTCAAATCCCTAATCGAGACCTCCTCTGTTCGATCTCCAATTTTCCATCTCGACCTTTCATGGTCAAATCCCTAATCGAGACCTCCTCGGTCCGATCTCCGATTTTTCTATCTCGACCTTTCATGGTCAAATCCCTAATCGAGACCTCCTCGGTCCGATGTCCGATTTTTCTATCTCGACCTTTCATGGTCAAATCCCTAATCGAGACCTCCTCGGTTCGATCTCCGATTTTCCATGTCGACCTTTCATGGTCAAATCCCTAATCGAAACCTCCTCGGTCCGATCTCCGATTTTCCATCTCTCCCTCTTTCGCGATCAAATTCCCAATCGCGACCTCCTCGGTCCGATCTTCGATTTTTGATCTCGGCCTTTCAAGGTCCAATCTTTCCCGATCAATTAGGATTAGGGGAAAATGTGTTTTGAGTAAAACTTAAGCGATAAGTGCATGTTACTTGAGCTTTCAGCCTAAACACTTACCTCCAAGCTTAAACACTTACCTTCGAGTCTAAACCTTACCTATCCCCGAGTCTAAACCTTGCCTATCCCTTTCCCGCAGCGAGAAAGAAGTGGGCGAGAATACCAGGTCAGCGGCTTTTCAGTGCAGAAAACCCAGGTTCGAGACAGGTTCGGCGAATCGTCGCTTTTGTCACTCTAGAGTCAGAATGGCAGATTTGACAGAAAACAGTGAGGGTACAGGAAATTAGATGGTTAGTAAGGAAGAGCTAGTCCTGGCCTAAGTAAGAGCTAGTCATGGCCTTGGAAAATTCCCATAAGGTTCATGAAGAGCAGCTGTCATTGCTCATCGGTGCTCTTCGCCGCTATGGGGTTCAGGTAAAAGTTGAGTCAAACGGTTCTCTGGTAGTGGTCGAAGATGAGACTTCAGAAACAGTGATTTCAGTCCCTTCATCCTATAACCAAGACCTTCCATACTACAGCCAATACATTCCCCCATCCGCATATGATCCCTTGCCAAGGACCACTCCTCCTCAGTCTTTTCCAACATCCCAGGCCATCAGGGCCCCATCGCCCTCAGCTCCCCAGAACGGGTTGGGCTTCACCCCACCTGTCTCTCAGTTTCAGCAATACCTGCCAGTTTATGCTCCAGCTTCACATAATCAGTTTGAGCTATGTGGCTATGTTCTGAAGCCCCTATACCCACCTGGATGCAATCATGAGCTGCCAAAAGATGGTTCAAGTTTTCAGCTGTCACCTATCGGACTTAATGAATTCAGCCGTTAGTTTCACCAATTTAATAATGTGGTTCCCTCCGCTGATACAAGTCCTGTTGCGAGTTCCAGTAACTCGAGAGTTCCCGTTGACCCCCATGTGGCAATATTGATGGAGCAAGTGAAGCAAATGCAAGAGAAGCTTGATCTCATGATGAGTACCAATACTCCCTTGACCCAAGACATCGAATCAGGCAAGGAAATGATTCCTCCAAGCATAACCGTACCTAGCTCAGCACCAGTTCCTAACAAAGGAAAGAGTGTCGTAGCCTCCTTCAGCCAAATCCAACAATGGAACCAATTGGACAATGGAAATCCAAGTCTTGAGAACAACAATGTCTCCCAAAAACTCCGCTCCCTTCATTTTGACAATGCGGAGATGCCTTTAAGCAAGATTCTGGAAGAGCTAATGAAAGAAAAGCTGATAAAGCCACTGGAGAATTGGAAGCCCAAGAACCCCAACGTTCGGTTGGATGAGTCTAAGCATTGTCTTTTCCATCAATACCCTGGGCACGACATTAATGATTGCAGCTATTTGAGGTATTGGATCCAGAAATTGATAGAAGATGGGAAGCTCGAGAACCTCCATGGGCCAAAAACAGAAAGCTATGGTAAGAGGTCGATTCAGGAAGTGCAAGGTCAGAAATGTCAGCCTGGTGATTTTGGGATGCCCATGAGCAAAGTTTTTGACGATTTGGTGAAACGAGGCCTTCTCACACCTCTCGAGAATTATAAGCCGAGAAACCCACGTAACGTTGACAGGACCAAGTTCTGTGAATACCACAAGCACTGTGGTCACGTGACAGACAAGTGTTTGTGTTAGTGTAATCTGCAGGTGATATCGTAGATGATTTCCCAAGTGATATCGCAGATGATTTCCTGGACTGAAAATTATATAGTTGTATATTTCTTGTTTTTTATTTAATGGACTAACGTGCTAATATGGTCTGTATAGTCTATGGTTTATGATTGTATTTCAGGGTGCAATAGCATCAAAGAAGGAGCTAGACACATGTGGAAATTGGAAGAAATGAATTAATACATTTTATGTATTAATTCGTAATTTTGGCATTCAACAACAACATGTATGAGGACTTTGTCAAAGGTTGTTGCTGAGTTATAGAAGAGGTACAAGGATGATAAAGCAAGGGAGTACAAGGCGTGGAAGCATGGCTTGAGGATTCAACAACTAGGTTGCTACAAAATAGGAAGTGGGAGCTAGAATTGTGGAAACAAATTAACCCACTCTCCCTACACTTCCTCCACGTGCAAGACCAGCCCCAAGGCTGTTATTGGAGTAGCCTTCAAGTATTTGAAGACTATAAATAAGCTTGGAAGGTTTATTTGAAGACATGCCAATTATTTCACATTCACACCTTCGAAAAGCTTAGAGATAGAGTTCTTTGTTTGGTTCTTTTTAATCCTTTCTCCCTTGTAATTTCGCACTTGATTACTTTGGTATCAAGGTGTGTGAAGGCTAGGATAGGATTCCGTTCTTTATCTCTTGTTCCATAGAGCTTAAAATAGATATAGCTATAGGGAACTTTCGGCTTTGTAAATTCATTCATAGTGATTATAAAGTCTTGCCTAAGAGGCACTCTCAAGTTATATTTATATAACTTGAGAAAAACAATTTTGGTGTTTTTATTCCGCTGCAAACTCTTTTACAAAATTGTTTTATTTTCGAAGTGTGTGTGTGTGCCATCCCAAGTGCTATCGTTGGTGCAGTTATCACCTTGGATATCACTTGTGATTCAAGCCGTGACAATTTCAATTGGTATCAGAGCCTCTCACTTGACGATACAAAGTGTTTGGTCCTTTTTGTCATGGCTTTTGATCCTGCAAATCCAAACCAAAAACGTCTTCCTGTTTTAGATGGTTCGAATTATGCATATTGGAAAATTCGCCTTCGCTCGCATATCAAATCAATTGATCTTCGAGCATGGCGATCTATAGTTCATGGGTACTCTCTTCCACTCTTACCTCCTGATGAGGATGGTGATGTTCAGTTAAACCTGAAGGTGAGTGGACGAATGAAGAGATCACTCTAGCTAACTATAATGAGAAAGCTCTTAATGCTATCTTTGAGTGGGTTGACATGCATATTTTTAAACTTATTCAAAATAGTTCCACAGCTCAAGAAGCTTGGGATATTTTACAAAGGTTTTGTGAAGGTGATTCTAGTGTGCGTGAAAACAAACTCAGAGGTCTTACTGGCAAATTTGAAAGGTTGAGAATGGGTGAAAGTGATACCATTTCCTCTTATTTTGAAAAACTATTTGACATTGCTAATGAGTGTCAACTTTTAGGTGAACCTTTTACAAACAAACAATTGGTTTCAAAGGCTATTAGAACTCTCCCTGAGCGTTTTAATATAAAAGTTTCATCTATAGAAGAGGCTCACAATCTTTCTACAATGGATATCAATTCCTTAATGAGCATTTTAAAAATTTTGAGTCAAACCTTGCCGAGCAAAGTGAAGCTTCTAAGGGCAAGAGTGTTGCATTAAAAGTTCAATCCTCTAGTGGTTCAACTAATGAGGATGACGAAATTTTGAGGAATTAGGTGAAGATGCCGGTGTTGCCTTACTTACCAGGAAATATAACTCAATGGTGAGAAAATTTAACAAAGAAAATGTGCAGTAAAGGCTAAAGAGCAACAAGCCAAGGTGTACAATTCAATGCCCAAGAGGACATTTCCATCTACTCGTAAAGGTGGTCCCATAAGGAGAGCATCATCGGATCAATCCAGATCTCGATCCAAAATACCTTGAAACAATCCAATGTCATGCTTGCTCTGGATGGGGTCATTACTCAAATGAGTGTGCTAACACTCTAAGGAAGATGGGAAAGAACCTATGGGTTTCTCTCACGACAATGAGGATGAGGAGACCAATCAATCAAGTTTCGGATCAAACAAGAATGATGGTCACAACCGTGACTCGGATTCTGTCGCTGATACCCCTGTGTGATATCCAAAATGGGATAGCACCCGAGATATCATCCAACAGGTATACGCATTTAAATTTGATAAATGCCGTTTGTTTTGTGGGTTCTGTTAACATGGATGCAAAGTTGTTCACAAGATGAGAAGGAGTTCAGCAAGGATGAACTCATTTGTGGTCTTAAGAACCTTTGCAAAGAATTGGTGGATGAATGGAAGAAAGAGAACAAGAAGGTGATCTCTCTGTCCAAAGAGGTTCAAGACCTAACTGATGGCTTGACTAGATTGGAAGTTCAACTCACAAAGAAGGATGTGGAGCTGGACAAAGTCAAGAGCAAACTTACTCTTGCCGAGACAACATTCAAGAAACTCAATACGAGTTCTACCAAGTTAGATGCAATTCTTGGGTTGTCCAAACCACTCAAGGCGGTATGGGTTTTCAAGAGTCTTTAAATGCTATTACATCTACTTTGTCTAATACGTAAGATAAGTTAATTTTTGTTAAAGAAAGAGATCATGTTGAACCAATATCTTACCGATAAGACTTCGACAAGGTAAAAATATGTAACTCTTGTTACTCTCTTGGACATTTGAAAATTGATTGTAAAACTCTTCAAAAAAAATTAGTCCGGTTCTGTGTGATACACGAAGTGTTGCCTAGCACGTCGATATCACCTACAAATGAAGAAGAATTATCAAAGTAGGAAAGTATGGAAACCTAAGTCTAACCCGATTTGTGATGTTGTATACACTGCTTTAAAAACTAATGTTGAAGGTTCATGGTATTTTGATAGTGGTTGTTCTCGTCATATGACTGGAACAAAAATATTTTTAAAGGAATATGAACCTATTCAAGGTGGTAGTGTAACATATGGTGGTGGTGGCAAAAGTAATATAGTAGGAAAAGGCGTATTAAATATACCTGGATTTCTGCTTTGAAAAATGTTTTGCATGTTGATGGACCGGTAACTAATTTAATTAGTATAAGCCAACTTTGTGATGACAATCTTGAAGTAAAATTCAATAAAAACACTTGTGAAGTTTTTGATTGTACCAATAACCGTGTTATGACCGGTACTAGGTCAAGTAATAACCGTTATCTTGTTGAGGATAAACAAGTGTGTCATTCTGCGTGAGGGTTGATGATGCTACCTTATGGCATCAAAAGTTGGGTCATGTCCATTTTCGTAACATTGTGAAACTCATTAATGCCGAAGCTATAAGAGGTATACCTAGTCTGGACATTAGTACAAAAACCATATGTGAAGATTGTTTAAAAGGTAAACAAACACGTGCTACCCATAGTGCTACCCAACATAATGAGGAGTATTCTGGGACAACGCACTGTTTTCAATTAATGCATATGGATTTAATGGGTCCAGTTGAGGTAGACAGTTTAGGAGGTAAGAAATATACTTTTGTAATAGTTGATGATTTTTCTAGATTTACTTGGGTATATTTTTTAAAAGAAAAATCGAAACTTTTGAAAAGTTTAAAGTCTTACATGCTAAAATCAAAAACATGTTTTCTCGCTCTTATCATGCGAATAAGGTTCGATCATGGAACGGAGTTTGATAATTCATCGTTCTTTACTTTTTGTGAATTAAAAGGAATTAAACATGAGTTTTCTCGCTCCTAAAACACCTCAACAAAATGGGGTGGCCGAAAGGAAAAATAGGACCTTACTTGAGATGGCACGTGTGATGTTGTTTTCAAAAAGAATTTCAAAAGATTTTGGGCCGAGGCCATAAACACAGCTTGTCACACCGCCAATAGGGTTTTTCTAAGACCCGGTACTAGAATGACACCTTATGAAATTTTGAATAGTAGGATACCAAAGGTTCATTATTTTCATACATTTGGGTGTGTGTGTTATGTTCTAAATGATCGGGATTACTTAGCTAAATTTGACTCTAAAAGTGATACGGCTATATTTCTTGGGTATGCTCAGACAGCCGAGCATATAGGGTTTATAACCTTAGGTTAACAACCCTTCAGGAATCAATTAAAGTTGCTTTCGATGATTTAGCAAGTGTTACCGGTGATGGAGTACAGAATCTCCATTAATATTGCCGGAAGAACTGGAAAATCAAAATCAAGTAAGTGATACCCCAGTCTTTGGCCAAAGTGTTGCCACCGATGGGATAGCATCTCGGTATCACCCAAGACCAATCCAAAGAATCGATAAGGATGAACAGTCGAGATGATGATCATGTGCATGAAGACTTGAGAAGGGATCCACCAGCTAGGATCAAAAGAGACCATCCTTCCTCTCAAATTATTGGAGAAGCTAGTGAAGGGGTACAAACAAGGAACAAAGGACATTTTAGTGACCGTGAAATGGCAAGGTATGTGTGTATGTCCACCACATACCACAAGGTAAAATATTCCTGTTTTGTTTCTTCTTTAGAACCCAAAAATATTTCTGAAGCTTTAAAAGATAATTTTTGGATACAAGCCATGCAAGAGGAACTTGACCAATTTGCTCGTAATGAAGTTTGGTGTTTAGTACCACGTCCTAGTAATACAAATGTTATTGGTACTAAATGGATTTTCAAAAACAAATCAGATGAGCAAGGAAATATTGTTAGGAACAAAGCTCGTCTCGTAGCACAAGGTTACACCCAAATTGAAGGTGTTGACTTTGATGAGACCTTTGCTCCCGTTGCTAGAATAGAATCCATAAGACTCCTCTTGGCTATAGCTTGTTTTCTAAAAATTACTTTGTTTCAAATGGATGTTAAAGCTGCCTTTTTAAATGGTTATTTAAAAGAAGAAGCTTTTGTTGAACAACCAAAAGGATTTGAGGATCCTCATCTACCAAACCATGTATATAGACTTGATAAAGCCTTATATGGCTTGAAACAAGCTCCACGTGCATGGTATGGTCGCTTAACCTCTTTCTTACTTGAATATGGATTCACAAGAGGTGAAGCAGATAGGACCTTATTTATCCTAAGGCATGGCAAAGAAATAGTCATTGTTCAAATCTATGTTGATGACATAGTCTATGGCTCTACTTCTCAAACGTGTTTAAAAGATTTTGTAGAGGCTATGACATCAACATTTGAAATGAGCATGATTGGAGAGTTAACATTCTTTCTAGGCTTGCAGGTGAAACAATCAAATGAAGGAATATTCATTTCACAAAGCAAGTATGCAAAGAGCCTAGTAAAAAGGTTTGGGTTGGAAGGAGCAAAAAGTTCAAAAATCCCCATGTGTTCTTCTCTCAAACTTGGTAGAGATCAAGTAGGTGAGGATGTTGATCCTACTCTTTATCGTTCAATGATAGGTAGCCTTCTCTATCTCACTTCTAGTCGTCCCGATATCATGTTCGGCGTGTGTGTTTGTGCACGTTATCAAGCCAATCCTAAAGTCTCTCACCTTAATTACGTCAAAAGATAATTAAATATGTTTCAGGAACAAGTGAATTAGGGATTTGGTTTAGTAAGGATACTAATACCAATTTGGTTGGCTTTAGTGACTCGGATTGGGCGGGGGATATGGATGATAGGAAGAGTACTAGTGGGGGTATTTTTACTTGGGCAACAATTTAGTTTCATGGTATAGTCGTAAACAAAATTGTGTTTCTCTCTCCAAGTGAGTCCGAGTATGTGGTACTGGTAGTTGTTGTTCACAACTTATTTGGCTAAAACATATGTTAGATGACTATGGCCTAGAGAGTAATTCTTTGACTATGTCTTGTGATAACACTGAGTGCTATCAACATTTCAAAAACCCAGTTCAACATTCCCGTACCAAACACATTGACATACGTCATCATTTTCTTAGAGATATGGTAGATAAAGGCCTAATTAATATTGATCATATTGATACTAAGTATCAACTGGCTGACATCTTTACCAAGGCCTTAGACCACGAGAGATTTTCTAGTTTGGAAAGATCTCTTGGTCTTTGTAATCTACCGAGTCTGTTCGTCTGTGCTACCCCAGGTGATGTTATCACTTAGGGTAACACTTGTATATTAGTGTATTTTTTTCTTCTTTCTTTGCTTATTTACTTAAAAAAAAAAAAATACTTTATTATTTGTTTAAATCTAGCTAGCTTAGTTCTAGATGTGGCACATCTTGACCTTTTTGTTATGGTAGGTTATTATGTAGGTTAGCACGTCGGATATCATTCCCCTTCATATGCTTAAAGTGACAAAGTCACTAATATTTTCTTTTGATAAATAAAAGACAAAGGCATTTATCCATACTATTCTCTCGAGCTCGGGGCACGGTGTTCGCTGCAACGATGTACTCTTGCCAATGAGAAGGTATGAGGTGATTTATGCTAAGTATTAGGGACATGGAGTTCGCTACTACAGTGTACCCTACTTGAAAGGCATAGATCACTTGGTCTCTACACTTGAAATATAACTTGAAGCACGGAGCTCGTTACTACGATGCTTTCTTGTTTAAAGAAGTGTATTGAGACGTGTTTAACAAGCAATGTACTTAAAAAATGATATATAGGCATATAATGCCTAAAGTGCATGAAAAATGCTCAGCTTGTTATGCTTGAAATGCTTGAAAATGAAAATATTTATCAAGGGGTTTTATATCATATGTGTTATCCTACGTGTTACCATCATTGCCTTAACACATTAGTGTGTGCTATATTAGTTTTTTATTTTTTTCGAAATATTGTTGATTAAATTCTCAAAATCTGAAAGTCTTTTTAATTAAAGAGTTTACGATTTTGAAAACGTCTTCAACAAGTTTTCTTTATTTTTGGTAAACTTAATTAAGTAACTAACCCTTATTTATTTAATTTGTGCATATAATGTTTTGGGCTTAGTTACAAATTATTTAGTTTACTTATTTTTTGTTTTTTACGTTTTTATTTAAAAAAAAAAAATTATTTTATTTTTTAATGTTGCAACCGTGTTGTTTCACTTTAAATAGAGGTTAAGGTTTTTGAAAAGGGAGTGGTTAGGGTTTATTTCGGTTTTTGTGGATAGGGATTAATGGAGAGTATTAATAGGGATAGATTAGATAGATGTCTAATCAATTTAAAATCTTGTTCCCTATCTAATCTCTCACTCTCCTAATTTCACTCAACCTCCTCCGTTTCTCTCTCTTTCCGTTACCTTCTCTCTCTCTTAAACCCTCGGTGCAACGCCTTCGTCTCCTCCAAAAAACCTAGGTCAAAATACGTTCCAAAAAATCCCTCAAATCTCCATGGCATCTCCATCCAATACCAATGCCGAACCATCTCACACGGACCAAATGGACATCTCACCTAGCATTGCTCCTTCCGTGGCATCTCGCGTGGCCATGGAAACTTCCCCAATGATCACTCCAAGCTCTTCTCCACCAACAATGGCGATTGTTCCTACCTCTGGCCCCATTACCTCATTTGATCAAGGCATTCCTAAGGTGACTCTCATCCCTACCGAGCCAAAAAGGAAGAGGAAAGCCCCAACTGCCAAGCTATCTCCCCAAATCGCAAAAAGGAGATCTTCCAACCGCATTAGATCAATCAGGTCCAAGGCAACTTCAAATACCTCCCTTGATCCAGTTGATGTCTCAGAAAGCTCTATTGATGTGTCCTCACCCCATGTGAGTGATGAGAACTTTGAAGCAAACAAGGAAAAGGAGCCTTCTGTGGACTCATTTGATGCTTGGGTAGATGGTGATGAAGAGGAGACTCTCTCGATTTTCGAAAAAGAAGGCCAAGGGCAAAGCTGTGAGTGCTACCCGAAGTGCTAGCAAGAAGAGGATATCATACGAGGTAACACTTGCCCCCTCTTACGTTCCTAAACATTCCTCTAGTGATAATTACGGTGATGAGGTTACTCAAGCGAAGAGGATAAAGCTTTTCCAAAACCTTTTCTTACTTTGGAGTATTATAAAAAGGAAAATATGGAACTTTGGTTGAATAGTCTAAGTAAGAGGATTTTAAAGAGAAGCACATTGATGAGGGTCGATTGGAAAAGGAAGGAGTGGTTCGGTTTTTAAAGGACGGGAATTTTATTAATGCTAATAATCATGCATCAGTTTTGTTGAGAGTGTTATTCGCAATTTCTTTGCCAATTTGCATGCTCATTTGGATGATGAAGGGTCTGCTAAATATGGAAAAGTGTTTGTTAGGGGAAGAGTCTATTCTTTTACTCCCGCCTTACGATTAACAAAGTTTTAGGCCTCCCTAATGTAGATGATGAGAGCATTAGGGTCAATAGAGATGAAATGGTAAAATTGCTCACTCACAACAAGCTGCAGTCTTGGCCTTTGAAAGAGAAACTTCATGCTTCTAGATTATCTTCTCTCTATTACGTACTACACAAAGCTGTGCATCTTCAATTGGCTTCCTACAACTAATGAACCTATTGTGACTTTGGAGCATGCGAATGTGTTGTATAGATTGGGTAAAAATTTAAGGATTAACTTTGGAAGATTAGTATTTAAACACTTAGCTTCATGGGGTAGAAAAAAGGAAGTAAACATTAGCTCTTTCCCTATCCTTCTCTAATCTTCAAAGTTTTGGTATTTCAATCCTTGCCCATTGAAGCCTCGATGTTTTTACCACTTGAACACGAGTACTATACCGTTGATCAACAAGCGAAAAAGGGTAAAAGGTATACTAAAGATCTTCCTTGGAACAAATCGATGAAACAACCCCTGCTCCACCCGAGTGCTATCTCACGTGATACCCCAAGTGCTTCCCCAGGTGTTGCCCCTCATACTTTTGCGAGGAACCGATGCTGCAAAGTATTACGCACAACATGATGAATCTTTTGGGCAACTCTGGACCATCAATCCCAAAGGCTACGAGTTCTCAACTTCTGCACAAACGATCAAGTGCAATAGGAGAACTTGCTGAGGGATGGGCTAAGCTTAAGCGGTAACAGATGCTTTTATTGATGAAATTTCTTCCCAAACGGGGGAGGATCTGCTGCTTCTTGGAACTTCGGAGTGGTGCTACTGCGGGTGCTACCACCGATCTTGGCCCAAGTGATGGTGGAAGTGATAGGGAAGGAGATCAGGAGGAAGGAGAGGAAGAAGAGGAGTTTGAAGAAGAAGAAAACTGAACCTTAAGGTTGATAAACCTGAAGGTTTATGTTGCCGCTATCATATGGGTGACTATTTTTGTGGTGGTCCTACAAACAATGTGTTTATTTTGGTGATGTGATGGTTCCTTAAACAATTTACTTTTATTTTGTTTATATTTGCTAAAACACTTTAGTGGTTTGTTAAATAACTTAATCTGCTAGGTTGTTTTTTTGCTAGTTTTTGGATGATATTTTGCTACAATGGTTATGGTTTTTAATGGTTACTTAGTTTATTTCGAAAACTTTTTAAAGTTTGAAATAAATTAGTTTATTATGATAAATCATTGTTAAGGATTAGCTCCTTGATTAAGGGGGAGTTAATTTTTGTGGAGATATTATTCTATGGTCTATGCTCTGTACATTTGTATATAGACTTATCCTACGGAGACGGCACATTAAGTTTGGAAAGAAATATCCAACTAAGGGGGAGATTGTTAGTGTAATCTGCAGGTGATATCGTAGATGATTTCCCAAGTGATATCGCAGATGATTTCCTGGACTGAAAATTATATAGTTGTATATTTCTTGTTTGTTATTTAATGGACTAACGTGCTAATATGGTCTGTATAGTCTATGGTTTATGATTGTATTTCAGGGTGCAATAGCATCAAAGAAGGAGCTAGACACATGTGGAAATTGGAAGAAATGAATTAATACATTTTATGTATTAATTCGTAATTTTGGCATTCAACAACAACATGTATGAGGACTTTGTCAAAGGTTGTTCTTGAGTTATAGAAGAGGTACAAGGATGATAAAGCAAGGGAGTACAAGGCGTGGAAGCATGGCTTGAGGATTCAACAACTAGGTTGCTACAAAATAGGAAGTGGGAGCTAGAATTGTGGAAACAAATTAACCCACTCTCCCTACACTTCCTCCACGTGCAAGACCAGCCCCAAGGCATATTGGAGTAGCCTTCAAGTATTTGAAGACTATAAATAAGCTTGGAAGGTTTATTTGAAGACATGCCAATTATTTCACATTCACACCTTCGAAAAGCTTAGAGATAGAGTTCTTTGTTTGGTTCTTTTTAATCCTTTCTCCCTTGTAATTTCGCACTTGATTACTTTGGTATCAAGGTGTGTGAAGGCTAGGATAGGATTCCGTTCTTTATCTCTTGTTCCATAGAGCTTAAAATAGATATAGCTATAGGGAACTTTCGGCTTTGTAAATTCATTCATAGTGATTATAAAGTCTTGCCTAAGAGGCACTCTCAAGTTATATTTATATAACTTGAGAAAAACAATTTTGGTGTTTTTATTCCGCTGCAAACTCTTTTACAAAATTGTTTTATTTTCGAAGTGTGTGTGTGTGCCATCCCAAGTGCTATCGTTGGTGCTGTTATCACCTTGGATATCACTTGTGATTCAAGCCGTGACAATTTCAGTTTGGATCTGAAGAAAGAAATTCAATGGTTGATCTACGAAGGAAATCTCAAGTTCCCTGGCAGTCCAACCAGCAAAGAATAGCTAGACTAGGGTCTACTTATCCTTAAGTAAGACTAAGAAAAAAAGTCTCTCAGTCAACCTTTGTAGGTTCTAGTACTTTTCTCTTTCAATCAAGTCCTCCACGGACATTGTAATTAATCTTTAATTTTCTATAAAAGAGTCTTCTTCTTTTCTTGCTAGACTTAAGACATTATTTGCACACCTACATTACATTTAATGAAATGGTTTTATTTTATATGATCACTTGCATTGCTCAACAAATAATCTCTCGAAATAATTAACATTCTGATTAATCAGTGTGAGAAAGTCAACTAATGCCTTCCCCATACACTTTCCTTACCTCACAAAAGCCTTCATCAAGCCATACGCCTCCCAAATCATGTCCTCATCGTCACCTTGACCAAGTCAACGACGGCGGCAACATCAAGGAACAACAAAAGGCTACTCAGCTTCGAAAGATTGACCCCATGTCGACAACATCCTAGGAAGTTTGTCTTTGCCCTCAGGTGCTTCAAAAAAAAAAGAAGAAGAAAAAAAAATCTTAGTGCAAAAAGAGTAATGCCCAGCTAGGCTGAAAATCCCAAAAAAAGGGCGGTCTAGGCAAAAGACAAGGTTGCACATAAAAAAAAATGAAGTGCAAAAAAAAAAAAGAGTAATACCCAGCTAGGCTAAAAACCTTGTAAAGGGACAGTCTAGGCAAAAAACAGGGTTGCACACATAAAAAAAAATGAAATGAGGCCAAGGACCCAGCGTCACCAATCAAAAGCTTGACGGACAGGCAAAATCAAAGCTCGAAGAATAGATGTTGTCGATAACAATGGGGCGGTCGAAGCAAAGGCAGGAGCATTTCATAAGCCTTTAGGCACGTGCAAATCCTTTCTCCCCCAATGAAAGATAAAAATCAGAAGCAACCGTCCAAAATGACTTGGTCAAGGAATCATCCCGAGGCCCACGCCTCATCATCCGGTCTTCTCATCCAAGCCTTTCCACTAAAGGAACCACAAATCCTATTTCCCAAAGCCAAACACAGTTCAGCCAAGGCCGAACTACGGCGACCTAAGTTCCTCACAATGAGGGGAACGTAGGCAACCAGAAATGGTCCGGTCATAAACATATCCAAATCCCAGAAAATCTGGTCCCATCGAATGACCTTTCCCATAAACCCATTCAAGTTCCCGAAAATTCGATCTCATCAGTGACCTCTCCCATAGACATATTCAAATCCCAGAAAACCCGGTCTCATCAATGACCTCCCTATACACAAACCTTTCTTTCACACCAAGCCAACCTTGATCCTCGACACTGGTTGACTTTCTCCTCATGATTAATCAGAATGCTTGTTCATATCGAGATTAATGGTTGAATAACCCGAACATCAATAAAGGATTTTAAGCAATCTTGTGATCATTGTAAATAAAACAAGTTTTCAGATGTCTTGACAAGTCTTCCTTTTCTACATCTTAGGAAAAATAGTGCTAAACACTGATTTTCTGTCAGCAGGGGCTTCCATACACTTTTACAAACCTTTCTACGCTTATACTCTCTCAAAAGAGTCAAACCCAAAGCGAGTTCTCGTGCCTATGTCGAATAAGGCCATCAAAATAACACAAAATCGGGATCTATTCCCACCTTTCAAAAAATATGCCCCTACATATATAAATTTCTAAGAATCTTTTCTTTCACATCTTCTTAAGGTTGACTGATTGACTAAATAAAAAAAAAAGAAAAAAAGATAGGTTTTTCCCTCTGCGGCTACAATTCGCATTAGGGTTGCCTTGTGACTCTTCAAGGTTGGGGCTTTGCCAAGCCATTTCTTTAGACTGGGGCTTCTTTTGTCATTTTTAGGGTCCGCATCGAGTTCTTCACTAGGTCTCTAGATGGATTCAGTTTTGGTCAGATCAACCTCAGGATCACTTTTGCAGTACCAATCATATTGGGATTTTTTGCTAGGTCACCAGACTGGGGCTTCACCAAGTCACTTCTTTGAAACCTAAAACCTCGCCTACTCAGTTCATCCAATCGGGGCTTTGCCAATGAAAGGATCTTTCCTTGCTTTAATAAGACATGGGGCTTTGCAGAAAGTTTTTCCTTAGACCGGGGCTCCGATAAGTCGCATCCACCCCTAGAAGAGAGGTTTGGTCGCTTCGACATCTGCTTTAGTCTTTGGTTCTAAAAGCCTGTCAACAACAGCTTTAAGTGTCAGAGTTTGAGAAGGGAACTTTAGTCAAGACCCGAGGTTTAAACTCGATCTCAGTCCAAGAAGGAAATTTTAGTCCACACCCAAGGGATACGACCCCACCTGCTCGAAACCTGTCTCAAACAGTTCCCAAACACATGCATCCAAACACATTGTTTCATAAAAATCCTCTTGCCTTCCCGCAAAAGAGTCAGCCCGTGGCTCATTTGACATGCACAAAGAAATGTAACTTTAAATACTTTTTCCCAAAATAGTCTCGTTATCTCCAAATGGAATAACACTTTCTCCCAAGTTTTCCCGTTACATCCAAATGGATATAAAGTTGTCTCCTAAAAACCCTCTGTTATTACCAAATGGGATAACGTTTCTTCTGGGAAATCCTCCGTTATCGCCAAATGGGATAACGTCTCCTCTAGGAAACCTTCCATTATCGCCAAATGGGATAACGTTTCTTGTTAAAAATATCAGTTATTGCCAGAAGTCAATAACATTTTGACCTTTTTCGATCTCCGTTATTCCCAAAGGAAGGAATAACATTTTGACCTCCCTCGCGATCTCCGTTATTCCCGAATGAAGGAATAACATTTCGCTATCTCTTTCGATCTCCATTATTCCAGAATGAAGGAATAACATTTCGACCTCCTTCACGATCTCCGTTATTCCCGAATGAAGGAATAACATTTCACTATCTCTTTCAATCTCCGTTATTCCAGAATGAAGGAATAACATTTCGACTTCTCTCGCGATCTCCGTTATTCCCGAACGAAGGAATAACATTTAGCTATCTCTTTTCGATCTCCGTTATTCCAGAATGAAGGAATAACATTTCGACTTTTCTCGCGATCTCCGTTATTCCCGAACGAAGGAATAACATTTCGCTATCTCTTTTCGATCTCCGTTATTCCAGAATGAAGGAATAACATTTCGACCTCACTCACGATCTGCGTTATTCCAGAATGAAGGAATAACATTTCGACTTCTCTCGCGATCTCCGTTATTCCCAAACGAAGGAATAACATTTCGCTATCTCTTTTCGATCTCCGTTATTCCAGAATGAAGGAATAACATTTCGACCTCTCTCGCGATCTCCGTTATTCCCGAATGAAGGAATAACATTTCGCTATCTCTTTTCGATCTCCGTTATTCCAGAATGAAGGAATAACATTTCGACCTCTCTCACGATCTCCGTTATTCCCGAATGAAGGAATAACATTTCGCTATCTCTCGCGATTTTCGTTATTCCCGAATGAAGGAATAACAATTCGCTATCTCTCGCGATCTCCGTTATTCCCGAATGAAGGAATAACATTTCGCTACCTTTTTCGATCTCCGTTATTCCCGAAGGAAGAAATAACATTTCGACCACTCTCGCGATCTCCGTTATTCCCGAATGAAGGAATAACATTTCGCTATCTCTTTCGATCTCCGTTATTCCCGAAGGAAGGAATAACATTTCGACCTCTCTCGCGATCTCTGTTATTCCCGAATGAAGGAATAACATTTCGCTCTCTCGCGATCTCCGTTATTCCAGAATGAAGGAATAACATTTCGCTCTCTTTCGATCTCCGTTATTCCCGGATGAAGGAATAACATTTCGACTCAATAAAAGCTTGAACTACGATCAAGTCGTGATTCCTCCGGGATACATAGGTAGCCTTTCATAAAAGGTCCAGCCATCCGACCACTTTGGTCACCCCGTTCCTTCATCACTCCTCAGTGGTAAAGTAGCCCCTCATAGAGGTCCAGATATCCGACCACATCGGTCACTTCTAGCATATCCCCAGTAGGATCAGTCGCTTGACCTCCCAGGTCACTTTCTCTTCTATTTCCCCAGCAAGAGACCAGTTTTCTCTTCGCCATTCCCCTGCGGATCTTATTCTAAACTACGGCCTGGCTTGATTCCTCCGGGATACGTAGGCAGCCTACTTTAGGTTCAGCCAATTCGTCCAATGTGACACCCCCTTTTCCCAGTGGATTCCGAACTACGATTATGGCTTGATTCCCACTCGGGATACGTAGGTAGCCTCCCAAAGGTTCAGCCACTCGACCACCTTGGTCACCCAATCCATCTCGGCATTCGCCAGATCGGATCCTTTTCTATCGACAACCCCACTCGCCCTGCAAGTGACGTTGCCGAGGGGCTTCTGTAAGTACCCAAATCTGGCTCATGCCTTCCGGTTAAGTTTCCTGGCAATTCCCCGGACTTTCCTAAAGTCCGGAAGCAATTCCAGAACTGTTCCGAACCTTCCGAGGGATGAAGGGACTGCTTTAAATTAAAAAAGCATGTTTTCCTTAATATGGAAAACCTTCTAGAAGTGCCACCTTGCATGATTCTAGAAACATGCTGAGTCACAAGGGATAATGCCACACGGCTGCATTAGGAGGGAACTCCTAGCCGCACGGCCTCATTTGCTCTATCCAGACTGCCTATAAATAGAGGCCTCCTCTACCCATTTTGAAACAACAATTTCCAGCATACAAACTCTCCCAAAACATCCTTACGAAAATCAGGAAGCTGAGAGTGCCAAGAAGCCACCTCCCTCCTCCTTGAAGCCTCCAAAAGTTGGTCCATCCACTAGGCAAACTCCAAAGAAGAAGAGGTCACCACCATTGGTAACCTCTCACCCCCTTATCTTGCATTATATTTGTTATATGTGATTCTTGCTCCTTGCATTTATATATTGCTATATATTGTTTGGGACTTGGTATATTATTGTTAAAGATCATATCTTTGAACATGTGAATCATTTTCCCTTCCCTTTTGCATCCTTTGCATTATCATTGCATCCTTTTCTCATAAAAATGTGATCTTTGCATTAGAATATCATCATTTGCTCATAAAAATGTGATCTTTGCATTAGAATAGCATCATTTGCTCATAAAAATGCATCCTTTGCATGTAAAAATCATTTCTTTACATTAAAGGTGCATCCTTTGCACCTAAATCCCATTTCATACATAAAAATGCATCCTTTGCACTAAAAATCATCTCTTTACAATCAAAATAGCATCCTTTGCTTTCAAAATGTAGTCTTTATGCATCCTTTGCATATAAAACACTGTTTTTTCACATAAAAATGCATCCTTTGCATTAAAGATCCTTTCTTTACATAAAAAGCATCCTTTGCAATCTAAGAGCATCCTTTGCACCCAAAAAACGTCATCTAACTTCTCAACAGTGGCCATGCCACCCGCATAGGGAAGAACTAGCTGTTCCGTCTCAGGTCCTCCTAGAATGGCCCGGAAATCTTCAAATGTGGGAGTGATTTTGTTGTACGAAAAGTTGTACACATTCCTCCGTACGTCCCAGAAACGAGCCGCAGCTCTCAAAAGATCCCAATCTGGCATAAGCTCCTTCAAAGCCCAAACAGATTTCATTCCGTAACAACCCTCGAAAACCCCCTTGTTTTGCCTCGTGTTGTTCCGTACCCACGACTGAAAATTTTCCAAGTATCGCTCTTGCATCCGAGACGATAGCTTAGGAAATGGAGCCATAGAAAAAGCAAAGAAAACCTTCAGGAATTTGAGAGAATTCAGCTGATTGATCAAAGCAAACGTGCAGTTCTTACAAATTGCAAAAGCTGAAACTGCAATTTAAAAGATTCTGGAAATTGGTTCTCAGTCCGGCTGGACTCTTTCTGCAGTTGACTGGGTCAACTCTGCAGCCAGCTGCTCTCAAATTGGAAACAATTCCAAACCAAGCCCTGTTCAAGCTTTCTTGAATCTGCGTGCTCCAATGGTTTCAATCAGCCACTGCCAACACCACTTTCGCCCCGGGCTCGTGCAACAGTGCAATTAATTAAATATCAGTGCATATAGGCATAAATTTTGACCAGTTCAATTTTTTGTGCATATTTCATTTTATTTATTTTTGATCAACCTACTTGCTTATTTGCCGTAAATAGAAGAAGGTAATCACTAAATAGATGTGCAAAGTACAGGTTCCGCCTCAAGGGCGCCTTTTCAAATACAAGTCGAATCGTCTGGACAATACACACATTTTGTCTAAAAAAGCAATAAAGGAGGGCTACTCGGAGTCTTGCTCATCATTCGAGCACTCGATGTACTGCCCCGCAGCAGCCGGATCTGCCGAGAACAGATAATCCCCAAATTCCTCCAGGCGGGAATATGCGAAAGGCCGCCTCTGCGCCTGCGAACTCGAGGACTCTCCCTATTCGTGCCCTAAGTACGAAGAAGGACGAGCTCCGAACCCCGCCGTTCCGTCCGAGAACTGGCCAAATCCCTGCGCAAAGTTCGCTCCACATGTCGTGGAGGCAGACGAACCTATCGGCCTAGACAGCCTCGGCTCATGTACAGCCGCACTCCTCCGGGAATTGCACCGCAGGAACTCCACGAGCCTCCTAGAGTAATTGCCCCACCCGTCCAACTGCCTCACACCCTGGTTCTACGTACGGCCAGACACCTGCAAACCAGGAAAGTCGTCAGAAGACAAGCAGGCAGTACAGATGCAACATTTGCAGAATGCTACTATCAAATGCAGAAAATCAAAGCACTCACCGAAGCATTGGGGTCCACTCTGTACCGAGGCCTCGCCTCCTCCGGGATAGGGATCACCAACCGCCTACGGGAACCGTCCAGCCCCTCATATGCCAGCCTAGCACGTGGGAGCGGGAGATCTTGGGGATATCCAGGGCCCTCGCCCTCCCTGTACTGCACCTGCGGGCTCCTCAGCCTCATCCTCAAGAAAGTGTCATAGTCGGCGCCCTCTATGACAAACTCGGTATAGAACACGCCTTGTCTATACCACTCCAGATCCTCCATCGGTATCGACAAAGGATGCTGCATGTATGGAGGCGGGTCCACCGACACCATAGGAAGGGACCCCGAACCATGCTGAAGAGTCACCCTCTCCCCCAGATACATCGCGTCACAGTGAAGTCCCACCAACAGCTTCCGCCGATGTGTGACCTCACTAGCAACCTGGACCGCACCGACATGAATCCGGCTCCACCAAGTCAGTTGGATCCGCTCGGAGAACTCTCGGCTCAGGGCCTGAGACACCTCCTCGTATGTCTGCCGAGTACCCTCCCTCGATGACACCGCCTTCTTCGCCTTCTTCTGCCAAGACAACATGGCAGGGAAGAGGGACGCGTACGCCTCCTTAATCTCCCACCGTTGCGGGCTGAACACCTCAAAGCACCAGACCTGTCAAGCAAATGGAAAGTTATGTCAGCTACAGAGCAGATACATACGAGTACGGAAATGAGACAAGGAAGAGAAAAAGACGTGAACTTACATCCAAAGCAAATGATAAACAACACAAGGTGTTCTCCTCTCCCCACGAGAACCTATCCAAGGCGTGGTAGAGCTCGATCAGTCCAGCCTCTCCCCATGCGAACCCCCTCACGGCGTCCAGATCAGTCAGCGAGCCGAGCAAAGGGAAGTGACAGGATGTGTCAGAAGTAGGAAACAGAGTCGCTGATAGCGCGAACCATAGGAACCCTCGAGCCAGACGCTCCGCGGTCATCCCCGGGGACCCCTCCCCATAAGCAATAATCCCCCTCCTCAGGTGATTCTCCATCGGCCTGTACCGAATACCTAAGCCCCTGGCATTGATGATATCAAAGCCCAGCAGATCCGACAACTGCCTCGGGGTATAGCAATCCACCCACACCAGCGTGTTGCCCTAGGTTGGCAACCCAGTGATAGCCGAAAAGTCAGTGGGAGTCACAGTCGCCTCCCCCCACCTGAAGTGAAAAGTGTGGGTCGTGTTCCACCAGTACTCGCTCAGAGCTACATACATGGACCTCGCCCTCTGTGTCACAGCCACCGCGGCTACGGCGCTGATAAATCCAGCCAAACCGGAGTCAACCACAAGCTGCCGTGGACTCCTCTCTCCATCCCGAGCCTCATCCGGAAGTATCTCCCACAGCGCTCGAACTGCCTCGAAGGCTCTCCGACTCTTCAGGTTGTGAACGTCAACTGTCCCTTGCCTCTGCAGTTGAACAAGGCAAGAATACATTAAGTACAGAAGCGACATCAACAGAGTGCACGAACGCATGTCAAAATGATGCAACGCGGATACAGATCTCATTTCTTCCTAAAATACTTCCATCCCGGTTGGAGTAATAACGATCCAAAATTTCAAAATATTTCGAAAACTCCGTCGAATTCGGAACTTTCAAAGCCCTTCGAAAACTCCGTCGAATCCGGAACTTTCAAAACATCTCGAAAACTCCGTCGAATTCGGAACTTTCAAAGCGTTTTGAAAACTCCGTCGAATCCGGAACTTTCAAAGCATTTCGAAAACTCCGTCGAATCTGGAACTTTCAAAGCCCTTCGAAAACTCCGTCGAATTCGGAACTTTCAAATCCTTTCGAACATTTCGAAAAAATTACTCCGTCCCAAATTAAATTTACTTTAATTTCGGAAAACACATCTAGGCATGGAATTTTGCAACCAAAATTTTTATGTCATCTACCCATATTGTCAATTGAACTACACTCTAGTCAATTTCGACAAAGGCGCATAGCAAAGTCAAAAGCCCCAATCCGGACACCAAGAACCCTAACTCATTTCTAGTCAAATTCCTAACATTTAAAGAATGCACATTCTTAAAATTAATGGAATTTAAAGGAAGTTTACATGTCTTTCGATCCCTCCTTTGGATTTGTGATTGTCTCGAGCCGGATAGAACTTCGCCGGATTCAAAGGAAGAACGGTGGTCCGAATGGTCCGCACCAACCTCGTTCTTTCGTTATCGGTCCTTCCATGACGAGCCATTGGTCCCAAATCGGCCTCCATGTTGATTTTCCCTTGCAAATTTGAGCAAAACTCACAATTTGGGGTGATTTCTCTTCTCTCTTTTCTCTCTTCCTCGTCGGAATTAATGGAGAAAATGACCAATTCTGCCTCGGCCTCGGCGCTGAAATGAACCTGGTGATCAACTTCAGGTTGAGTCCGGCGGGACTCTTTCTGCAGCAGAAAGATTCCTTGCCACTTTGGCCCCTCAACTTCTCGCAGTTTCAATTTTACCCCTTTTGGCCCCCAAAAGTGTAAAATTTCTCCCAAGTTAGACATTTCTAACACCCCCTCCCCCGAGGTCAATCCCAGTTAGTTTTCACTAACGCTCGTCTCCAGACGTTAAATTCCCAGTTAGTTTTCACTAACGCTCGTCTCCAGACGTTAAATTCTCAGTTAGTTTTCACTAACGCTCGTCTCCAGACGTTAAATTCTCGGTTAGTTTTCACTAACGCTCGTCTCCAGACGTTAAATTCCCAGTTAGTTTTCACTAACGTTCGTCTCCAGACGTTAAATTCCCAGTTAGTTTTCACTAACGCTCGTCTCCAGACGTTAAATTCCCAGTTAGTTTTCACTAACGCTCGTCTCCAGACGTTAAATTCCCACTAATGTTCGTCTCCAGACTTTAAATTCCCAGTTAGTTTTCACTAACGCTCGTCTCCAGACGTTAAATTCCCAGTTAGTTTTCACTAACGCTCGTCTCCAGACGTTAAATTCCCAGTTAGTTCCACTAATGTTCGTCTCCAGACTTTAAATTCCCAGTTAGTTTTCACTAACGCTCGTCTCCAGACGTTAAATTCCCAGTTAGTTTTCACTAACGCTCGTCTCCAGACGTTAAATTCCCAGTTAGTTTTCACTAACGCTCGTCTCCAGACGTTAAATTCCCAGTTAGTTTTCACTAACGTTCGTCTCCAAACGTTAAATCTCCAGTCGACGTTTTACATTCAAACGCTCAATCCTGTCTTCGGACATTCAAATCACAATTCCATCTCCCGACGTCAAAATTCCCATTGGTGTTTCACCAACATTCACTTCCCCGGCCGCCAGTCGTAAGCCCGATCGTCCCACCTCAGCGGCCATCAAGGTAAGCCCGCACAACAATCCCTCTTCGGCCATCGCCGTAAGCCCGAACACTCATCCCCAGCAGGATCCTAAGACCATCCGTCTAAGAAGAAACTTCAATCAAGCCCCTCAGTTCCTAACTGACCCCGTCAGAACTCTGGACGCTTTTCCCCAGCAATGTGTTAGTCTCTCCCGAGACCACATCCCGTTCCTAACCCCGTTGTTAGAACATCAATCCTTTCGTGTTGTTAATAACGCCAGTTTAACACAACCATTTCCATCATTGCCACCCCATCCCCCATGGATAAACCTGGCCGTCATCATGAGTCCAATACTCAAGGCACAAACGCCTTCGTCTCATGATAAACGTATCCTCGCCACTCGGGTCTGAGGCGCCACACGCCCTCGTATGTTTCAGCAACTCCGGTCTGAGGCGCCACACGCCCTCGTATGTTTCAGCAACTCCGGTCTGAGGCGCCACACGCCCTCGTATGTTTCACTAACTTCGGTCTGAGGTGCCACACGCCCTCATATGTTCCAGCAACTCCGGTCTGAGGTGCCACACGCCCTCGTATGTTCAGCAATCCTGGTCTGAGGTGCCACACGCCCTCGAAGGTTTCAGAAATCCCAGGTTCAGACGCCTCACAATAGTCTCCACTCAGGTTTAGACGCCTCCCAACAGTCTCGCTCAAGTCAAGGTCCCCACGCGCGGCTCCTTGCACCTACGAACTACGACCGGCTTGATTCCCGCTTGGGATACGTAGGAATCCTTTCCTAAGGGTCCAACCAGCTGACCGCCCAGGTCTCTTTCAAAATAAGGCATCCCCCGATTTAGATCCTTATCTTTTTTCAACGACCCCACCTCCTTCGAAAGTGACGTCGCTAAGGGGATAACTGTAAGTACCCAAATCCGGATCGCCAAAATTCGTTAGAAGTTAATCGAAATCCGTTAACTGGCCCGCTCCAGGTTAACCGAAACCCGTTAAGCTCCCCGTTCCCAATCCAACGAGATGTCCCGGGACTGCCCCGTGCATCCCAACGTCAAAGCATAGTCAACACACGTCGTTGCACGTAAAAGTACGGCTTTCCCAGAAAAACGCACTTTCCGGCACTTTCCGGGGGCATTTCGGACATTTTCCGAACAGTTATTTAAAAAATGGACGAAACCGGGGATAATGGCACGAACTCCCACAACCTGGTGAGTCACAGGGACACGTGGCGTGCATGCCACAGCTCCCTCATCAACATTAATCAAAAATCAGTGTGAAAAGACTAAAATACCCCTTGTATGCAGTCTAAGTCCGGCCGGACTCTTTTACAGACAATCCAGAATTGCCCGCAAGTCCCTCCAATTTTCAAAAGTTTCACAAAACCCCCTGGTTTTCACCCTACAATCCGTCCGGACTCATCCTGAAATTTTACCTATAAATACAGAGGCTGTCAAAGCCATTTAAAACAACAAAAATTACTCCCTTTCCTCCCAAAGCCACGGTCCAAACCAGTTTTCACCCCTCCCGAGCTCCCGTTTTGCCTCAATTCGCGTGAAAACTCCGTATTTCGATCAAATACGACCCCCACCACCTCAAAAAACCATTCCAAACACCTTTTTGTATCCTGTATATGCCCACCGAGCCTAGGAGCTGACCCTAACCATAGGTACCTCCCTCTCTCTTTAAACTCTCGTTCCGTCTCAGTTTATGCGCCAGTCGCAACAACTGTTTCGGACGACGTTGTTAAAATGTAGACGTCATCGTCTAAACGGGGTCCGATACATTTTAGTCCCTGATCCTCTTCTCTTCCCGTAAGAGAAGTAATCTCGGGTTAAAACGGCGTTCCGGCCCCGTTCCGTTACTTTTTATGTCATTTACCAATTCCGGATCGTTTGATCCGTCGATCGTCATTTACTTTCATGTCATTTACCAATTCCGGATCGTTTGATCCGTCGAACGTCATTTACTTTACGCAACTTTACAATTCCGAGCCGTTTGGCTCGTCGATCGTACTTTACAATTTCGGGTCATTTGATTCCGTCGATACCGCACTTTAAATACTGTCATTTACAAAGTCCGAGCCGTTTGGATCGTGATAGTATTTATTATCAAAGTCCGAGTCGCAACCCGATTCGTTGATCGCATATCATTTAATGCCTTTTTCCCGTAAAAATGCTAACAATGTAATGCCCGGTTCAAAGCCGGAGTTCGACATTCGAACTCTCTTTCAAAACGCGTGAGATGATGTTTGGCATCCAAACGCTCATCTTCAAACTTAAAAGCCGCCATTTGACACTCAAATCATTTAATGCTTTTTTCCCGTAAAAATGCTAACAATGACACGCCCGGTTCAAAACCGGAGTTCGACTTTCGAACTCTCTTTCAAAACGCGCAAAATGACGTTTGGCATCCAAACGATCATCTTCAAACTCAAAATACGACGTTTGACATTCAAACGCTCTTTTCTTAAAAGTCAACATTTGACACTTAAGATAAACAGTTAAAATCAGTATTCGCGCCACTTTTCCTAAAACTTCCAAAATCGACGTTTGTCATTCAAATGCTCGCCTTTTCAAACAGAATCACATAATCAATGTTTGACATTCAAACCAAGATTAAGCTTGTCATTCAAGCCCCCATTTCAAAATGCAAACACACATACACACACGCACACGATTTCGAGAAAGATAGAAAGACTCGTCATACGAGGCGTTTCGGGTGATCTCAAAATACTCTTCCCGAAACGTAGCGTGACCTCCGAACCTAACAATCTCTGGTACTAAAAAAAATTTTAATCGTTTTTGCTACCAATAAAAATGACACCCCATTTTCAAAGCCTTTTCCTAAGTTTTTGCTACCAATAAAAACGACACCATTTTCAACCAAAAGCCGTGTCTCAACGTTTGGGCTCAAAATACAAAAACCGCGTGGCGACTCCACTCCTTCCCAAAAAGCGAGGTCTCAGACACCAACCCTCCACGAAAGACAATCGCCTTTTTCGCTCGCGCGAAAATCCCGGGTAATTTCACTCCTGCTTCGTATCTTTCTTTCAATTTCTGCTGAGAAGACTGCTTCTTCTGCTTTCTGGGAGAATCGACCCTGATCATGTTCTGGAACTCGTATTTGAGACATTCGGAGCAGTCACACACATCGTACCAAATGTGGACCCTTGATGAGGACTTGGCTAGTAGAGGCAGAGGAACTGGCTCTACGGCAATCTTCTTTGGCACCCACTCGATGGAGTTTACACTGTTGTTGTTCGGAAAAGGGTTTCCGACTGTATTAGGTCCACGGGGATGCTCCAACTTTCCTTCTTCTATTAGATTCTGGATCTCATACCGTAACCCCAGGCAGTTGTCAGTTGTGTGCCTATGGTATTGGTGGAAGGTGCAGTACTTGCTTTTGTCGACATTGGATGCAGGGTTCTTCCGTTTTAGTTTTCAACAGGCTTGAGGAGGCCTTCTTTGATTAGTCCTTCCAGCATTTTACTCAGAGGCATATCCAGCTTGTCGAAGCGCATGGAAGGTTGCTTCTTGGGGGAGTCGTTGTTTTCCAGGGCTGGGTTTCTGTTGCTTGACTGTTGTCCCTGATGAATGTAGTTGACAGAAGTATCTTTCCCTTTGCCGGGGGCCGGTGCAGGATTGAATGTAGTTGTTGATCTGTATCTGTAAGAAGGAACTGTAGCCAGCTTTTCTTTGAGGTCCTTCTCGAACTATGAGCCCGCATTGACTATGGCTCAGAGATCCGGGAAGAAGTGATAGCTGATGAGTGTTCTGATGGACGGCCTCAAGCAGGACTTGAAGATCCGCATTTGTTTGTCTTTGGAGAGTGGCTCCATGATTTCGGAGAGTTTCCAACTCCACCTTTTGTAGAATTCTCCAACGCTTTCGTCTGTTTTCTGCTCGGTGGTGATTAAGTCTTCACGACTTGTCTCCCATTCTAGGTTGGATCGGTACCGCTCCAGGAAGATGTTGCTGATCTGATCCCAGGTATGGCGATCTGCAGGCTTGACCCTTAGGAACCACCGTAATGCTGAACTCTTGAGAGTGTGCTGGAAATGGTCGGCCATTTGCTGGAGGGTTGCTCCTTTTGCTCTCATGCCGAGAACGTAGGTGTCAACATGCATCTATGAGCCCATCGAATCTGTCCATTTCTGGCATTCTGAACTTGGCAGGGAGAGGTGTGACCATTCCCGGATCTGTAGATCTGAGCATTTCTTTCTTTGGGCTGCCCATGCTGGCTTTCAGGTCCTTCATTTGTTCGACCATCCAGGCCAGGGTTGGGTCCAGTGGTGGACTTTGAGGCTCGGGGTCGGGTGCTGCTATTAGAGAAGCAGTAATTGAAGGTGGGAGGCTTGATATATGTGGATATATGGGGGCCTTTTCTGGGTTGTATCGAGGTTTCATCCCGGTGTTTTGAGGTTCGTGTATAGGCAACGGGTTAAACCCGGGAGGATACTGGAGGATATTGGATCTGTTTGAGATAGCCCAGCATTGCACTGGTTGTATTGAGTGATGGGGGTAGAATCGGCTTGGCCGTATATGATGGGGGTGCCTTGAGAGGTGGCAATATGAAGACTCGGTCGGCTGTTTCCTTGATTTGAAGGATTCCCATAGTTTGACGGGGGAGGAACCTGGTTGAAGGTTTGAGGAGCTGATCGGGGAGGATCATCGTCCTCTATTAGAACAAAAGTACCGTCTGGTTGGGGGATAGCTGCTATACCCCATTCATTCAAAAGTTGTACCACGAAATTCTGCTGATCCTCTTTCTGTTTCTTGTGAACCTAACAGGCCCGAATGGCTTCTTCCAGTGTCATATCTGTTATCGGTGGCGGGTGTGATGTACCCGATTTTTGAAATCAAACGGAGTCGCCACGCCATTTTTGTTTTAAGGGCCAAAACATTGAAAAATGCTCGAAGTAAGAGATTTGGGTTCGGAGGTCACGTTACACGCCGGGAAGGACGTTAGTGTGCACCAGGAATGCCTCGTAAAACGAGTCTTCCAAACATTCAAAATCATTTGTTTGTGTGTGTGTGTGTGTGTTACTTTGGCCAAAATAAGTTGAAACTGAGGAAAGTAAAAATTGGGAATTCTTTATTAGACTTTGGAAAGATCCCATGATTTTTGATGTGATTTTTGGGTTGAATTTTGGTACTCAAAAGATTTTTGGAAGTTGGAAACCATTTCTGCCAAAATGAAAAAGGCAGTGGACACTTAATTTTGAAATGGACTTTAGGGCTTGAAAACTCCAGAATCTGGGAAAAGTCCGAGAATGAAAAATATTCAAAACACCTTAAATAAGGTTTCTGTAAAATAACTTTTCATTTTGGAGATGATTTGAGGACCAAAAAACCTTCTGGAAATCTCAGATGTGAAATCTGGACTTCCAGAGACTGATGAACTGACCTTTAAAGGAAAATTTGAAAAAGGGAGTTTTACTCACACAAAAAATAAAGTAAAAATATGTCTGGAAAGCTCTGGATGTTGGCTACAAAAAGTGTTTTTGTAGTCAACACCAAATTCCAAGTTTATCTGTGTCCAAAAAATTAGACCATGGACTGGGGTCTTAGAAAATTGCTACTGGACAGCAACTTCTCAAGAAGGAAAACATGATTTTAAAGGGGGTTTTGCATCCATGCTTGTCCCCATTTCCCTAGGTTTTGATTAGTAGTCACTAGAAATTTTAGTGGTGATCTACTATATCAAACCATCCTTGGGGTACATTAGGACTTAAGCATTTCATTTGCTTGGGAAGGGGAATTTTGTAGAGATGAAATTAAAGAGAAAAATCAACTAGAGATTTAAAATGTGGACCATTTGAGATGGTCATTCATGAAGATGAACTTCAAGATGACCATCTTAGGTCAAGATTTAAGTTAAACTAGACATAAAGTAAATCAAAGTAAGAAGAACAAGATGAACAAGAAGTTAAAAGGGAGTTTTAGGGTTTAGAGAAGGAGGGCTTTACCAATGGTGACACCCTATCTTCCTAGGCTTGGAATTTGACTTGAGGAGTATCAAGATTTGGTGTTTGACTTGAGGAGTATCAAGATTTGGTGTTTGGATTTGTGTTTGGGTGGATTCAAGGCTTGAATGTGTTTAGGGTTTGATGATAGAGTTGGTCAAAGAGAAAACAAGTAGATAACACTTAAGTCCTCTATGTTTTCTCTCTAATCCTCCTCCTAAGGGGTGATTTGAGCTTGGATTGGTGTATGTATGAGAGTATGTGTGAGAGTGTTTTGAAAGTATTTTGAGTGAGAGGGGTTTGGGAAAGATTGAGGAGAAAATGGTGGCAATTCTAGTGAATTCCCACTGTTTTCTCCCTATTTTTCGCCGTAATACGCCTTCTATGAGCCAATTGTGTTGTGTAGACTGAGAGAGGAGGGTTCAATTTATAGGCCACTGTGAGAAGCAAACAGATCCGCGCGGAGGGTTATGTAAACGTGCACTGTTCATTAAATGCAGCTCCAGGCTTTGGACAGGAAGAATAAAATTCAAAAATCCAGCAGTTTATGTTTTTCAACTTGCCCAATTCGGATTTTTCCAATTTCTTTTGCTTTTTGAGATTCTTTCCTTGGTTTATCTTTAAATGGCAAACCATAATCTACCCTTGGTTGGTTAGAAATGTTAAAAATGTTAGAAATGTTAGAAATGTTAAAACTTCCGTTAGTTTTCTAACGAAAATGCTAACAACTCAAATTGGAGTACTTACAGTAGCCCCTCGGCGACGGCGCTTTCGAAGGAAGCGGGGTCGTCGATAAGAGTAAGGCTCCAAATTTGAATGGATGATCAAGTGATCGAGTGGCTGAACCTATTTAATAGGCTACCTACGTATCCCAATTGGGGAATCAAGCCAGTCGTAGTTCGGGTCTTCCGACCATCTTCAGATGTTGACCCTAGAGTGACTGTTTTAGGATGTCAACCTGGCGAGCGAGTTCTGCAGTCGTTTGTTGAAAGAAACTTTGCTAGGGAGGACCATTTTGGTCTGATGGTTAGAGTTGTATATCCACTCTGCTGGGGATAGGGATGACCATTTTGGTCTGGTAGCTATCCGCTCTGGATAGGAATGATCATTTTCGGTCGGATGGCTGAACCTAATGATAGGCTACCTACGTATCCTTAAGAGGAATCAAGCCAGTCGTAGTTCGGGTCTTTTGCCTATCTTCAGACGTCGACCTAAGATTTGACTATTTTGGGAAGTCGCCCTAAGATCTGACTATTTTTGGAAAGTCGCCCTAAGATCTGACTATTTTTGGGAAGTCACCCTAAGATCTGACTATTTTTGGGAAGTCGCCCTAAGATCTGACTATTTTTGGGAAGTCGCCCTATGACTTGACTATTTTGGGGAAGTCGCCCTGGTAATGACTTCGGTTTGTCGAATTAGGGGATGATTGCGATTTATCGCTTTCCTCGTGTTGTGTGTGATAGCGTTTTAGGTGCCTCAAACCTTAATGATGGCGTCTTGGGTACCTCGAACCTTCATGATGGCGTCTTAGGTGCCTCGAACCTTGGAGATGGCGTCTTAGGTGCCTCGAACCTTGATTTGAAATGATTTCCCTTTGATGGTTTGGGATAGATGGTCTATTGGTGGACTTCATTTGAAGGGATCGGTCTTATATTTGCTGCCGAGGAAATGGATGATAATGGGAAAAGAAACGGGATTCCGTTAACTTCGCTGGGGATTTTGTTAGCCTTTGTTGGAGTTTAGTTCAGGAGTATGAACCTAAATGGGGACTTAGTTCAGGGGTATGATTCTAAGTCGAGGTTTAGTTCAGGAGTATGAACCTAAATGGGGACTTAGTTCAGGAGTATGATTCTAAGTCGAGGTTTTGTTCAGGAGTATGAACCTAAATGGGGGCTTAGTTCAGGAGTATGATCCTAAGTCGGGGTTTCAGTTCAGGAGTATGAACCTAAATGGGGACCTAGTTCAGGAGTATGATCCTAAGTCAGGGTTTCAGTTCAGGAGTATGAACCTAAATGGGGACTCAGTTCAGGAGTATGATCCTAAGTCGAGGTTTTGTACCTGAGGGAGACTATTTGAGGGCGTTCTTGTTGGGGAAGATTTGAGCTTTCGAGGATTACCGGGGAAAAGGGTGACCGTGTTGGTCAAGTGGCTGGACCTATGGTAGGCTACCTACGTATCCCGAGTGGGAATCAAGCCTGGACGTAGTTCAACAACTGCTGGGGATGGTCTTTGATGGTTTGACGGTATTCGGGAGTCACCCGAGGTTTGACTGCTCTGAGGTTTGACTATTTTAGGGAAGTCGCCCGAGGATTGCTAAAGCTTACGTTGCTATTTGCGGAGATTGAGATAGCTAAGGCTATGGGTAATCATGCAACATTTGTGAGTGTATGCATATTTTTGAGGTATGTTGAAGGATTAACGTACCTTTCTTTGTGCTTACCTGCAGGAGAGCAAGTTGCGGGGCTGTGTGGTAGTTGATAGTGTTGAGAGTCTTGATGCATCTTTGAAAACTTGGCGTTTCTGTCCGAACTGTATTTGAGATCTTGGCGTCTCTAACCGAATTGTATTTGAGAGCTTGGTATCCCTGACCGAATTGTATTTGAGAACTCGGTGTCCCTGACCAATTTGTATTCGAGAACTTGGCGTCCCTGACCGACTTGAATTTTGAGACTTTGGCATCCCTGACCGATTTGTATTTGAGAACTTGGTGCCCCTGACCAATTTGTATTCTAGAACTTGGCGTCCCTGACCGATTTGCATTTTGAGACCTTGGCATCCCTGACCGATTTGTATTTGAGAACTTGGTGCCCCTGATCAATTTGAATTCGAGAACTTGGCGTCCCTGACCGATTTGCATTTTGAGACCTTGGCATCCCTGACCGATTTGTATTTGAGAACTTGGCATCCCTGACCGTACTGTATTTGAGAACTTGGCGTCCCTGACCGATTTGTGTTCGAGAACTTGGCGTCCCTGACCGACTTGCATTTGAGAACTTGGTGCCCCTGACCGATTTGTATTTTAGAACTTGGTGCCCCTGACCAATTTGTATTTGAGAACTTGGCGTCCCTGACCGATTTGTGTTCGAGAACTTGGCATCCCTGACCGAATTGTATTTGAGAACTTGGTGCCCCTGACCAATTTGTATTCGAGAACTTGGCATCCCTGACCGAATTGTATTTGAGAACTTGGCGTCTCTGACCGATTTGTAGACACTGGAGGTGATCTGCACATGTTTTGCCCGGAATCATCTCTTGCCGAGAAGGGGAATTTGATTTCTCGCAATTTTGTTGAAACCATTGATTTTGGACTTTGGTAAATATCTTCCTTGTAAAGGGCAAGTCTCAACAGCGAAGGAAAATGGTCTTTCACGTTCGAATTCCTGCATTGGTTAGTAGAGAGGAAGATGCATATATGACATTCATGATGACAGATGCATGCATAGAATCAGAATGATTATGATAGTATCACTGCATATGTTCGCGAGATGATGCATTTACTTGCTTTCGAAGATGCACTTAGGCTAAGCTTCTGGCAGGGAAATTATGATTTATGATCTTCAATCACTTAGGATTTTTCCTATTGATTCAAGTTTCGTGCATGCTACATGAGCCCTTGGGAGATTTTTGTGGGGATGCATGGTGATGAAAGGGGATGCATTGGGATGTATGTGTCTGGAGACTGTTTGGGACAGATTTTGAGCAAGTGGGGGAGGTGAGAGCCCTCGATCGCGATTTAAACAGTGGTTGTTGATGAGGTTTTGTTAACAGTATCACATGGACCTCAATCTTGATGAGATTGGATTCGGATCCCGGGTCTTGTTTAGAATTTTCCCTCTCAATTTTGGTCATTTGAAGCTGATGCTGACAGGCTCTAGGGCACGTTGATATGAGTGAAGCTTCTTTCATTTGGGTGAGCTGTGACCTCGGCCGAAACCTTGTTCGGAGAATGATTTGATGAAATTGCTAATGCAGGGAGAAACCCAGATCTTAAATTCCGATGCTATGGGAAGCTGCTATGTACCAAGTTCTGAAGCTGAAAATCTAGTTGTTGATGTGACTAGACCTTTCTTGTGACTTAATAAAATTCAGGTCCAAAGGACTGGCTTGACAAAGCCCCCGGATCCTGAGTAGGCAAAGTCCAGGTTTTGAAGAAGCGACTCGGCGAAGCCCCAATCTTATAACCTCGTTGTCATTAGCAGAGTCCCAATCTGATTGGTAATGCAAAGCAATCCTGAAAATAATCTGACAAAGATCGAATCTATCTCGTAGTGAAAAAACCCAATGTGGACCCAAAGATGACTATAGAAGCCCCAGCTTGAAGAGCTGATACAGGAGAACCTGGGAGAACCGCTTAGCAAGCCCCAGCGTGAAGAAATTCAGAGTAGTCTTACAGAGGAGGCACCCATCTTTTCAGACCTTAGTCAACCAGTCACTTGGACAAGACTCAAAAATGTTTACGTGCAGGGGCATATCTTTTGAAAGGTGGGAATGTCTCCCGAATTTGTGTATGACACTCTCGCTTTAGGTTTGACTCTTTTGAGAGAGTATAAGCATCACAAGGTGTGGAAAAGTGTATGGAAGCCCCTGCTGACAGAAAGACAGTGTTTGGCTCTATTTCCCTATGATGGAGAGAGAGAAGACTTGTCGAGACACTTGAAAACTTGTCTTATTCATGATGATCACAAGGCTGCTTAAAACCCTTTGTTAATGTTCGGGTTATTCAACTCCTAAATCTGATATGAACAAATATTTTGATTAATCCCGAGGAGAAAATCAGCCGATATCGAGAATCAAGCTCGGAAGAACGGAAAGTGTATAGGGACGATCCTTGATGAGACCGGATTTTTTTTTTTTTTGAGATTTGTTTGTGATTTCGACCGGACCATTTTTGGTTGCCTACGTTCCCTTCATTATGAAGAGCTCATGATGATAATCTTTGCACTTTGAATGATGTGAGTCATGTTCCACAGGTGATGAAGAACCTAATATATCTTAGTCAGCTAGACAGTAAAAGGTACAATTTCAAAGGTAACGGTGGAGCAGTTCAAGATGATTCCCTGTAAGTTACGCATAATTTATTTTTATGTTTAACTAACTACTCTTTATTTACAGCTATTATAGAGATATTTTCAGGATCACTATTATCAGCACGTGAACCTCTTCCATCCACGCCAAGGAGACCAAGTCAAAAGACGTTTGAGAGGATAAGAAGATGTGCCGAGATTATAGGGATTTTTGTTATTTTCTTGTTAGTCTTTACTATTAATAGGAGATATGGAGACTCTCACACTCAGATACACATTCTCACACGAACACTGAACACATTTTCGTTGTAATCTCCATAGCTCTCTGTCATCTTGTAATCGAGTAATACTTAGTGAATTCTTTGGTAAGGAAGGTGACCTAACCTCCCGAGGTTTTATGCCGGCGAGATCATTTGACTCAAGGGCTTTCCTCGTTATATTGTTGTGTCCTTGATTGTGTTTCTTCATTTTAGCATCCGTTTGTTCCATTTAATCAAATTCCAAAGTCCCCTCCTTATTATTAAATCCATACACTTTCATAAGTCAAGATTCGACATTATTGTTTTTTCTACCAAAACAATTTGGCGCCCACCGAGGGGCCACTTGGTCTATTGATTATTTGGATCATTTCCGAAAAAGTCCATCATGTCAACCAACCCTAATGTTGCCGCCGCTGGCAAAGGTGTCGCCGTCACCCCGTCATCCGGAGACAAGACAACCTCATTGCCACCACATCCTCAATCAAAACCTTGGATGATGCTGCCCTCGCCATCATCCCACAAGGCAGGATCTTCCATTGTGAACGATGGCATCTGGAGCGCATTGACTATGCTGAATCAGAGGCTGGACAACCAGGACAGTAATTCAAAGTTGTTGGCCAATGCTATGATCAAGATGCAACAAGACCAGAAGTTCATTGCCTTGCAGCTCAGTAACATCTCGCCATTGCGCCCAAGGAACATCAGCTTCGAGACCAGTGGAGGATCCCCGTTTCAGAATGAGTTCATCCCAAATGATGTCGACATCTTAAAAAGTCGACATCTTAAAAAGTCAACATCTTAAAAAGTCGACATCTTTATCCAGTGACACCTTGCTGACACCACCCCCGACAGGATTCACCCCTTACTGACAACACTGTTGTTACCTCGGCTGTAGACAACACTGGTTTGCTTTTTAATAATAATGCTTTCAATCATATTCCTGTGGCTGACCCTTTTGCAGGTAATCCGTTAGCCAAGCAGATGCAGGACTTAGAGAGCTGATAATGAATGTACCAGGCGTCCAATCCAGCAAGTCTCGTCGAATTGTTATAATCAATCTCAGTTTGTCCCAGCCATCGTAAATGTTGACATCCCGAAGCGTTTCAGTGTTCCGTCCATGAAGCTCTACGACGACAGGGGATTTGGGTTGACCTTGGTTGGACCAGCTATTAACTGGTTGATTAGGCAGCCCCTAGGCTCAATTGGTTCCTTTGCCCAACTTATCAACATGTTCTATAATCAATTCTCATGCAGTCGACAATTTGAGAAGTTGACAAGTGATCTCTACAATGTGACCCGACAGCCTACTGAGACCCTGAAAGAATATGTCCACCGGTTCAATAGAGAAGTTCTGGAAATTCCCAATCATGACATGTCGACAGCCGCAGAAGCATTCAAGATGGGGCTGAAAAGGATTCGCAATATTATCAAGATTTGGTGATGACTCCTTGTAAGCGGTTGGAAGAGGTCAGAAGAAGGGTCCTAAGGTTCATAAGGTTGGAGGAAGATAAGTTGCGGAGGTCGAAGTCTTCAAGCAAGATGTCGACATATGGAAACCCGGACAGGAAGACAGAATCATGTCACTGCAGAAGCAACCGATCCAATCCTTATCCAAGAATTGACAACAACAAAATTAATTCAATCGAGGGTGAGGATAAAGATAATGATAGTGTGCCTAATATTTCTGATTATTGCTTTTCTGTCGACATTTCAGGTGCACTTTATGCAATGGGCAACCTGGGAGACAAAGCGAGGTGGCCAAAGTAGACAGAAAGATCTACAGGAAGGCGTGATAAGTCAAAGTGATGTGCCTTCCATGAAGACTTTGGGCATATCATAGAGGATTGTATTGCGATAAGAAAATCAGCTACCTGCTCTCGAAGGAACATCTCAAGGAGTTGCTTGATTCCAGAAAGAAGAAGACCGAGAATGCGGAGGTTCCACCTGAAGTCGAGCGACCAGTCCCTCCTCCAGAACCTACAAAAGTCATCAATTTCATCAGTGGTGGGTTAGAAATTTGTGGCACTTCCTATTTTGCTACAAAACGACACGCCAAAGAGTCAAAGGGGGAGGAGCCAGAAAGACCATCCAGGATGTCGACATCCTACCAGGAACTAGTCACCTTTGATGAGAGTGATCGAGAAAACTTGCTGGAACCACATCATGATGACCTAGAGCCATCTGATCAAGAGGACACCGCCTTCATAACACCCACAGGTATCTATTGTTATATTGCTATGCCTTTTGGACTAAAAAATGCAAGTGCAACATACCAGAGGCTCGTGAATAAAATGTTCAGAGATCAGATTGGGGACACAATGAAGGTATATATCGACGATATGGTAGTGAAATCCAAGAAAGCTGAAGATCACATAAGCCACCTATCTCAAGCCTTCGACATCTTGGATTGTTTCAATATGAAACTTAATCCAGCAAAATGCAATTTTGGTATGAAGGCAGGAAAGTTTTTGGGCTATATGGTAACTAAAAGGGGAATTGAAGCCACCCCAGAACAGATTCGTGCCATTGTCAACCTGTCGTCACCTCAATCCGTCAAAGACGTCCAGAGATTGACAGGGAAGATTGCTGCACTCACCAGGTTCATCTCAAAATCTTTTGATCAATGCAAGTCTTTCTATGACATCCTAAGAAAGAATAAGAAGTTCCAGTGGGAAGATTAGCATGAACAAGCCTTTCAGGAGCTCAAAAGTTATCTGTCGACACCTCCATTATTGGCCAAACCTCAGGAGGGCGAGCATCTTTTCATCTACCTAGCAGTGTCAGAAAGCGATGTAAGTGCAGTCCTGGTGACAGAGCGAGATGGTATTCAGCAACCCATCTACTATATAAGTAAGACACTTTTAGATGCGGAGACAAGGTATTCTCATTTACAAAAGTTAATTTTGGCTTTGATAACTGCATCTATTAAATTAAGACACTATTTTGAAACACATACTATAATTGTGCGTACTAACTATCCTATTAAGAATGTTATGAGAAAACCAGAGATGTCAGGTCGAATGGCTAAGTGGTCCGTACAATTAAGCACTTACAATATAAAATATGAGCCCAGAACAGCAATAAAGTCTCAAGCTCTAGCTGATTTTGTGGCTGACTTTAGTCCAACCATGCAACAAGAAGTAGAGTTGGAGGTTCAGCAAATTCAAGATGATGACATCTCGAAAATGTGGACACTTTACATAGATGGTGCTTCCAACATGAGAGGCACAGGACTTGGAGTTGTACTAAAATTGCCACAAGGGGACATAATACCACAATCCATCAGTTGCAGTTTTAAGGCCACTAATAATGAAGCAGAATATGAGGCATTAATTGCAGGTTTAACAGCGGCCCAGGAACTAGATGTCAGGCACATCCGGGTGTTTATGGATTCTTTGCTAATTATTAACCATTACAACGGATCCTACATAGCAAAAAATGCAAAGATGACGACATATTTGGAAATTGTAAAAATTCTAGCGGCCAAATTCAAAACATTTACTTTGGAGCAGGTTCCACGTGAGGAAAACTCTCAAGTAGATGCCCTGGCAAACTTAGGTTCAGCCTTCGCATTTCACAGACAAGTATCCCAATTGGGCATGTCGACATCCCAGCAATTGATCGTCTTGAGTTGTTCGTTCTAGATGTCGACATCCCTACCAGTCCAGCACTAACTTCCTGGACAGCTCCTATTATCAAGTATATCCAAGATGATATGATCCCAGCTGAAGAGCAAAATGCTCGAGCATTCAGGGTAAGATCATCTAAATATTTACTTATTGATAACTTTTTGTTTAGGAAATCTGCTGCAGGTCACTACTTAAGGTGTCTAGAAGCAGATCGAGGCCATCAGGTTTTGAAGGAGCTGCATGAAGGGCAGTACGGAAATCATACCGGGGGCAGAAGCCTGTATACCAAGGCCCTAAGAATGGGCTATTTTTGGCCCACAATGCGAAAAGACGCTGCAGAATATGCAAAGAAATGTGACTCCTGTCAGCGACATGGCGACATCCTACATCAACCAGCCGAATTGCTACATCCTATCCTGTCACCATGGCCATTTATGATTTGGGGAATGGACATCGTAGGAAAATTACCCAGGGCTCCAGGAGGAAGAGTATTTCTACTAGCCATGACAGACTATTTTTCTAAATGGGTAGAAGCTGAAGCATACGTGCAGGTCCGGGACAAGGAAGCTATCTCATTCATAAAGAGAAACATATTCAGCAGGTTTTGGATACCTTCGGAGATAATATGTAATAACGGCTCCCAGATCATTAGTAGGAAAACGCAGGATTTCTTGACAAGATGGGGAGTCAAGATGGTGACATCTTCACCTGTTCACCCTCAAGCGAATGGACAAGCAGAATCCAGCAATAAGATTATCATGAGCAATCTAAAAAGGAGACTGGACCAAAAGAAAGGAAGATGGGCAGAAGAATTACCATTGGTCTTATGGGCTAATAGGACGACATCTAAGAAAGGGGGCATATCGATTGTCAACTTTGAATGACCAGATGATCCCAAGAAGCTGGAATGCCATTCACCTCAAAAGGTACTTCATTTAAATAATATCTGTCTCCTAATATCCTCACAAACCAGGTATGAATATTCGTTTTTGTTTTCTTTTCATTTCTTCTTGTTTTCTTTCATGATTATTTAAAAACAAAATGTCACTAACACGACCTGCGGAGAGGCGTCAACAAAGTGGATGCCCATCTCTAACATATCTCTGTCTTGTAAGATGTTGACATACAAAAGTGGGGACTTATCAAAGTGCTCAAGTCAAAGTGACAACGAAATCTCCTCCGTTAGAGACTGGCCATCTCTTCTAAAGTTAAGGTACACAATCCCTTCTAAGGTTTAAAGAGTTAATTACCTCTTTCTCCGAAAGTTAGGTTTCTACACCTTCGCCTGGAGCGCACGATATCTCTTTGGTTGAGGTGTGGGGTGGGCCTATATGAGTAAAATTGTATAGCTTACCCATCTCCACTCAATCGAATGATTGATCTTAAGCATGATTCAATTGGTTATGGCATATTCCTGTCATCTTAAGTACATCCGGTTATGACATTCTCATGTCTTCACTCAAAAACAAAAATATGACATTTTATTATGTCAACATCCTATGATAATACTTTAGCATCAGGGATCAAAGCATGACATGCACTGAAGTTGCTAACAAAAGTTTTTTCTAAACACTAAGATACTAAATACCATTAAGACTACCATAAAACCTTTCCAAATTCAGTTGGCCCGCTCCAACATCCAAACAACATAAAACTAAAAGCAAAGTGTTGAACCAACCCAACACTTGAAATAAATTGTCTTCGATCCTTATGGACCAGGAACATACCAAAATAAAATTTTCTTTGGGACTCAGCCCTCAAAATCATCATCAAACAAAACAACTTGAAAAACTAATTTGAATTTTTCTTCACTTAGCTTCTGCTGCAGGTGTTACCGAGCGAGTTTTGCCTTCCTCATCCTTCTTCTCTCCTTCTTATTCAACCGTCGTATCCTTAGGGTTAGGTGACGCCTCTCCTTCATCCACTTTTTCATCCAACAAATTCTTCAATTTTGCATACTCGTTCTCAACCTTCCAAATCTTAGATTTTCCATATTTATGTTCTTCCATCATCTTGATTTTGATCTTCAACATGGCTTTGGCAGCAACCAACTTCCAGGATTCCCTTACTTCATTTATTTCTTTCTGATAGTCACCCTCAATAAAAGCCAGATTACTAACAACGCCTTCACTGTCTTCTTCTATTCCTCTAAACTTCTTCTCCTAACCAGCAACTTCCTTCTTAGCCTGAGCCATATCACTCTTAGCGCTCTTTTTGATTTGCTCATTGATCTTAGCCATATCTTCCACTTGGGACTCCAAACATCCCATTGCCTGTTAAGAAAACACCATATGTTCCAAATTAACAAATAATAGAGCTATGGAACAGTTAGAACAGTCTAGTAACATCTTACATTGGTTACTAATCCTAGAAGCTTCTTTTTCACCTCTCCTGCCTTCAAACCTTCAAAAATATCCGCATCCACAACTTCGATAGCCTCACTCTCTGCAGCATTCCTCTTCTTTACCCTTGAATCAATGCCAGCACTTTCACCCATTTGGACTTGTTTCTTTGGGACAATTGGTGGCCTAACATCAGACTTAGCAGGAGAAGTACCAACAAGAGCTTCCAAATCTTCCAGATCAAGGTCTGAGCCTGAAGCAACTGGCTTTGAAACTGAAGAGAAAGTTTAAGCATTGAGGAAAAGGAAGATTAACAGGAATCGAAAGACAGGGTAAACTATTCTTACCTGTTGACATTTTGAGAGATGACGACGGCTTGACTTCTTCTTGATTTCCTCCACCACCGAATGCTGTCAAATCATGTCCGCCGCCACTGGAGTCTGGAAACTTACCTCTTCGTATTCCGCGAAGTGATAAGTTTGGGGGCAATTGTTGTGGCCAGATTTTCCACATGTTGACATCCTCAGTTGTTCCTGCATGTCAAGATGATTCCCTGTAAGTTACGCATAATTTATTTTTATGTTTAACTAACCACTCTTTATTTATAGCTATTATAGAGATATTTTCGGGATCACTATTATCAGCACGTGAACCTCTTCCATCCACGCCAAGGAGACCAAGTCAAAGGACGTTTGAGAGGATAAGAAGATGTGCCGAGATTATAGGAATTTTTGTTATTTTCTAGTTAGTCTTTACTATTAATAGGGGATATGGAGAATCATAAACACACACTCTCACACTCAGATACGCATTCTCACACGTACACTGAACACACTCTCGTTGTAATCTCCATAGCTCTCCATCATCTTGTAACCGAGTAATACTTAGTGAATTTTTTGGTAAGGAAGGTGACCTAACCTCCCGAGGTTTTATGCCGGCGAGATCATTTGACTCAAGGGCTTTCCTCGTTATATTGTTGTGTCCTTGATTGTGTTTCTTCATTTTAGCATCTGTTTGTTCCATTTAATCAAATTTCAAAGTCCCCTCCTTATTATTAAATCCATACACTTTCATAAGTCAAGATTCGACATTATTGTTTTTTCTACCAAAACAGTTACTCTCTCCTTTTCGGACAAAGAGTCCTACCTAATATTTACAAGTTTATTAAGAAAACACTAAGAAATGAGTGAACAATTGCAAGTGGGTTGGGGGTATAATTGTCCAAAACACTATTTATGATTCAAGTGGATAAAAAGTATTGTAGTAAGTATTGATTTATTTGTAGTTCTATGAAAAGAAAAGAAGAGTATATAAATGTCCAAAACACTATTCATTATTTGCCATTTTGAAAATAAAGCAAAGTAGGACTCTTAGTCTGGGACGAACCAAAAAAGGAAAGTATGGCTCTTGAAATGGGACAGAGATAGTACTATCTTTTTGTTAGTCACGACATATTAATATTATATATTTTTTCTTAATCCTCATGCCCTCTTATTCTATCTAATTTGAAATGAGATAGGGAGGGTAACTCTTTACATAATGGGGATCTAGATGTTACTCCCTCTGTCTCTAAAATGGATGTTCAAATTTTGAGAATTTTGTATCAAAATGAATTCCTCTTTCACCATGCAACAAGTTGGACTAATTTTTTTTAAGATTTGATCAATAAGTCTTCCAGCGAACTGCCAAATGAAAACGGTTAATAAATTAAGATAACCATGTTTGAAACTCGCCAAAAAGTCCTTGGATTTTTTTTGGACCAGAATGCCCCTGACTCATATTCACACTCACGCACGTACTATATCAGTTAGGCTCAAGGGACAGAGCAAAAATTCGCTCACCATTACAAATGCTGAACCAATTTTCGCTTACCAATTCGCAAACGAATTCGTATGGTTTTGCTCACCATTTGCATTGTCTTAGTACTTACAACCAATGTTAATAATACTCGCAACCATTCTTTTCCTACCGATCATATTAAGCATGTTTATCAACAACCATATTATTGAAAGAAGAAGATATCACATTAAATGCATAGAGTGAACTCAAAATACAAATTATTCTTATTCAACAAAGATACATCAGCTTGTCCTAGTATATAAGATTCAGTTAGTGCATTGAAGAAACTTGAACAAATTAATAATGAAATTTTCATAGAAGACTCATTCCATTATTTATAAACCTTTATTACCTGAGTATTCAACAAACATTCTAATTCTCAGATATATTGAGATGACTTTCAAGCAGGGGCGGACCCATGACCAAAAACAAGGGGATTCAAAAATTACATTAGTCAAAAGCTTCAAAAATTAATTATTTTCTACATGACTAATTACAACGATTACATCAAACAAAGAACATACTAAATTGTCCCTTACGCATTTTCATTCCATGAAAACGTTTAATAACACATCATTTGTAACAGTCCAAAACAAATTTTTTTTCAATAAAAGACACAAGACAATCATTTTAAAAGTGATCACCAATTCGATTATGTAAATGATTCTTGAAATGTTCATTGTTGAGAAGTACCTTTCCACACTTGTTGTTGCCACCAACAAGATCAAAGCAAACTTCAAATACACCGATGGATATGACAAGTGTTTTTTTTTTTTTTTACTAGTTTTGAACATAAATCTCCAAGCCCCTTCAATCCATCAAATTTGTCATCCGATGACACATCCATAATGTTGGGAATGGATCCTAAACTACAAGGAAGAGGAGGAGCCTAAGTCGGAGGAGGTGGTGAGATCGAAGGAGGAAAAACTCGTCGGGATCTTCTGTCGTTGAGAGCGGCCGCGCTCGTGGTGGAGGGCGACCGCGCTGGAGGTTCAACGAGGGTGTATAAGCTTCGGCCGTTGAGGGCGGCCGCGCTGGCCTTGAGGGCGGCCGCGCTGCGCCCAGGATCTTCAGCAGCAGTTTTTTATTCAGTTTCCTATTTTGATTAGAACTCTTCTTAAATTAGATTTAGGGTTCCTTGTATAACTATATAAACATAAATCCGGCCTAGAACATATTGTAGCAACATATTAGAGAGACTAATAACATATTGGCTTGGCAATTGCCCCCGGACGTAGTTCACGAGTTGGTGAATGAACCGGGTAAACAACTCTTGTGTTCTTGTGTGTGATTGTTTCTTTCTTGTACGTGTGGGTGTGTTGATTTCTTTGTTTTGATTGCAACGGGGGAGCACCAATTTCACAACAACTGGTATCAGAGCTTTGGTTCGGTGGATTCAAAATTCTTTCATTAGTTGATTAATTTTGAATCGCGTTCTTGGGGATTTTGGTGAAGCAGTCAAGATGAAGAACTCAATCGAGAAATTCAACGGTGTGAATTTCACGTTTTGGAAGACAAGGATTGAAGATTACCTTTATTGTAAGGATCTTCATGGACCCTTGAAGGCGAAGCCCGAAGACATGTCACAAGGAGAATGGGAGGTGTTGGATCGGAAGGCGTTAGGAGCGGTAAGGAGTGCCCTAACCGACGACGTTGCACGGAACGCTATGGAGGCCAAGACAACGGTGGAGTTGCTACAAACGCTGTCGGACATGTATGAGAAGCCGTCGAATATCAATAAGGTGCATTTGATAAAGAGGTTTGCGAATGCGAAGATGTCGAGAGGGCGGGCGGCGGCAAGTCATATCGGCAATTTCAAAGGTATGGTGGACCAATTGAAAAGTGTTGATATTACTTTCTCCGATGAAGTGCTAGCTTGTTTTCTTCTAAAATCGTTGCCCGATAGTTGGGAGGTTACTGTCACAACGATTAGTACGTCGAAAACGGCATTGGTGTATACGGAGGTTAGAGATCTCGTCCTGCAAGAGGAGTTGCGAAGGAAGGAGAAAAGGGGAGAATCGTCCGTAGATGGGGCTGCACTTAGGGTGGAGAGAAAAAGGGGTGGACCTAAGGGGAAAAAGGTCAAGTGCTACAATTGTGGTGAATTGGGGCATATCAGTTATGACTGTCCGGGAAAAGGTGGTGGTGCGCACGTGGTGGATGATGGTGGTGATGTATTAATCCTAGGGGATGAGCAGTCGGGTGAAGATTGGGTGTTGGATTCTGGAGCTTCTTGTCATGCTAGTGGGGATGCAGAATCAATGAGGCGTTACAAAACCGGAGATTTTGGGGTTCTCTATCTTGGTGATGGTCAACCATTGAAGATCAAAGGTAAGGGGGATGTGATGATGAAGACACCTAATGGGGCTGTTTTACAACTACACGACGTGATGCATGTTCCGAATTTGAGGAGAAGGGTGATTTCTGTGGGACAACTTGACAGTGAAGGGTATGGTGTTTCTTTCATTGGTGGGTCTTGGGAAGTCACAAAAGGGGCTAAGGTGTTGGCTCGTGGGGTTAAGGGGAAGATGTTGTATTCTACCTACAATGTCGATGTTCGTTCCGGTGGGAGCAAGAGGCTTAAGAACCGGCCTGTTGGTGTGAAAAGGGGAGACATCAAGAAACGGTATGTTGGGGAGGACTCAAAGTTGATCAACGCGGTGTGGATGTCCAAGGGCCCTAACAGAGAGCGGTTTCAGACCAAGAATAGTCGATGCAAGAAACAAGGTGTGTCCAAGTTTCAAGGGGAGGCATTGCGAGGAAGGTGGGTCTGGAGGGAGAAGGCGAAGTTAGACTTGCGGGGAGAAATCAAGGTAGAAGCTGATTTGGGGAGGCAAGAACGATCTAACACGGGGAGGTTGAAACGTCGCTTGGTTTCAACTCGCCTTAGTACTTGAGGAGAGGTGCGGTAGTGTCAAGCCAATATGGAGGGGGGAATGTGTTCGAAGGTCTTTACTCCGTGGTGGGAGTTGATGGGTGTTTTATGTTTGTTGGTTTAGTCTCCGGTGGGAGATTGTTGGGAATGGATCCTAAACTACAAGGAAGAGGAGGAGCCTAAGTCGGAGGAGGTGGTGAGATCGAAGGAGGAAAAACTCGTCGGGATCTTCTGTCGTTGAGAGCGGCCGCGCTCGTGGTGGAGGGCGACCGCGCTGGAGGTTCAACGAGGGTGTATAAGCTTCGAGTACATTGAGGCGGCCGCGCTGGCCTTGAGGGCGGCCGCGCTTCGCCCAGGATCTTCAGCAGCAGTTTTTTATTCAGTTTCCTATTTTGATTAGAACTCTTCTTAAATTAGATTTAGGGTTCCTTGTATAACTATATAAACATAAATCCGGCCTAGAACATATTGTAGCAACATATTAGAGAGACTAATAACATATTGGCTTGGCAATTGCCCCCGGACGTAGTTCACGAGTTGGTGAATGAACCGGGTAAACAACTCTTGTGTTCTTGTGTGTGATTGTTTCTTTCTTGTACGTGTGGGTGTGTTGATTTCTTTGTTTTGATTGCAACGGGGGAGCACCAATTTCACAACACATAATATATGTCTCTAGTTGAGGCTAAGAGACAGTCATTCAATCGTATCGTAGATAAGTCATCCGGATAAAAATGAGCCAACTTTATCAACTTTGATTTATCAAAATCAACAAAACCATCACTCGGACTCAAACAACAAATGCACGTAAGCAACTTGAAATTGACCTCATTATCATTTTTCTCCAAATCTGATGATTTATAATGAAATAAAAGCATTCGACAAGATAGTGAAAATCGTTGGTAACATGTGTTCTATGTCGAGAATTGTAACTATTAACATATTCATCATTCATATCCAAACATGCAATCTCATTCTTGTTGCAAAAATATATTACCTTTTGATGAAGCATCCAACATTTCTTGTATTTTGGAATCTTTCCCGACATACTTTGATAAGATTCATAGTATTCAAGATATTTGTATCTTTCTTTTGCAAAGCCAATGACATCTCATTTGTGATGGCAAGTATAGTCGACATCAATTGCAAACAAAACACAAAATCAAATGAGCGCAAATATTTCAATAAACCACATGCTTGAGTTTTTTTAGATTGATTCGCAGCATCAAATGACACAACCACAAGAACTTCAAGAACAGAAGAAAACAAACTAGTCAAGTTCAACAAAGACTTAAAATGAGACCCCCACCATGTATCTTCAATCCTCCGAAAACTCAATTCTTGATTTAATCCTGTTTTCGTCTCTATTAAACTATTATCAATTGCTTCTACTTTTTCTGCATGTCTTTCCTTCTTGAATCATATATTTACACTTACAAAAGGCTCCAACAACATTCTCCACTTTTTTTTTCTCTCCTATCGTTTTTGACTTTTGTTGCGTTTGTTTTGTTCTTTTGTTTAAGCAAGGGGGTGGACCGGAGCTAGTAATTGTTGTGAATATAGCCCTCCACAAACCAAGCAAACCACAAGAATAATAATCGCACACAAACAATGCAAGAGAAAATCAAAAACACAGAAAAGACAAGAGAAATTGTTTACCCAGTTCACCAATTTGATTGGCTACGTCTGGGGGCACTACCAAGCCAGGATCTTGCACTATGTATGTAGAATTTTTGTTACAACTGAATTGGAGGCGGAACATTGATTATATATGACCTAGGGATTAAACCAAAACCTAATCAAACAAGGAAACTAGGACTGCTGAAAAACGGGCCGAGCGCGGCCGCCCTCACCCCGAGCGCGGTCGCGCAACCCTCCAGAAACTCCAACGCCATTGTAAAATCCTCCAGCGCGGTCGCCCTCACTATCCAGCGCGGTCGCCCTCGAAGAATTCCACCCGAGCATCAATCTCTGTCCAAGAGCGCGGTCGCGCACACCACCTGCGCGGCCGCTCTTGTTCCCAGCAACCCCTGACGAGTTTTTCCCCCTTGCTTCGATGTTTAGCCCGGTTGGTCCTCTATCCCAACAATCTCCCACATAGAGATCAACCACACATATAAGCCCCGTATCCGTCTTCAACTCACCCTTGGTGTCCTCCTAGTGCTCACCTCGATCATGGTAGTGCCATCCTCCTCTTCTATTCTTCGAGCCCAATTGAAGCTTTGCACAGCTTCAATTTATCAAGATTCACAACCTTTGTCAACATGTCAGCCGGATTTTCTGATCCCAATATCTTCTCTAGCCCCAAGATCTTCTCCTCCAAGAGATGTCTGAGGTAGTGAAACCTCAGTTCAATGTGCTTCATCCTCGAATGAAACGCCGGATTTCTTGCCAAATGTATTGCACTCTGACTGTCGCTGTAGAGAACGTTACCACTTCGCGTTTTCCCAAGTTCACCCAAGAAGTTCTGCAGCCATACCATCTCTTTACTCGCCTCTGTCACTGCCACATATTCTGCTTCTGCAGTTGACTGCGCCACGATCTTCTGCAATTTAGAAGCCCAGGAGATTGCAGTACCACCCAATGTAAACACATAACCCGTAGTACTTCTCCTCTTATCAAGATCACTTGATGCCAAGTCCGCATCAACATAACCCGCTAACACCACTTCCTTGCTCGAGAAACACAGAGCCTTACCAGCAGTACCCTTCAAATAACGTAGGATCCACTTAACCGCTTCCCAATGTTGCTTTCCTGGATTGCCCATGAACCGGCTGACTACTCCCACCGCATGTGCAATGTCCGGCCTTGTACACACCATTGCATACATGAGACTCCCCACAGCTGAAGCATATGGAGTTCTCTCCATCTTGTCACGCTCCTCCTTGTCCCTAGGCGAGTCTTTCTCGGATAGCTTGAAGTGCAAACCCAATGGCGTCCCTGTTGGCTTCGCCTCTTCCATACAAAACCTTGCCAAGACTTTCTCAACATATTCTGCTTGTGAAAGAACCAACTTGCCCGACTCCCTATCCCGATCAATCCGCATGCCCAAGATTTTCCTTGCCTCTCCCAAATCCTTCATCTCGAACCGTTCTGACAACTGAGTCTTCAACCTGTTTACCTCTCTACTGCTAGAGCCCGCTATCAACATGTCGTCCACATATAACAGCAAGATAATATACCCATTATCCGTGTTCTTGAAGTAGCAACAATGATCCGCCTCACATCTGATAAAATCAATGTCGTGCATGAATCCATCAAATTTCTTGTACCACTGCCTAGGAGCTTGTTTAAGGCCATACAAGCTCTTAGTCAATCTGCAAACTAGCTCCCCGCTACCCTTAGACAAGTAACCCTCTGGTTGTACCATGTAGATCTCTTCCTCCAAGTCCCCATGAAGAAAAGCTGTCTTCACATCCATCTGTTCAAGCAATAAGTTGTCCGCCACTACTATCCCCAGAACCATTCTGATAGTGGTCATCTTCACAACCGGAGTGAATACTTCGGTGTAGTCAATACCGTACTTTTCTTTGAAACCCTTTTACAACCAGTCTTGCCTTGTAACGCTTGCTACCGTCTGCTTCCTCCTTGATCCTGTAAACCCACTTATTATGCAGTGCCTTCTTCCCCTTAGGTAGTTTAGTCAACTCCCAAGTTTTGTTGGCCTTCAATGAGTCCATCTCATCATCCATCGCAGCTTTCCACTTGTTACAAAGTGTACTACGAACAACCTCCGCATAACATTCCGGTTCCCCATTATCTGTCAATAGCAAATAATAATTGGATGGAGTATACGTCGGGCGATCCACGCATGACCTGCTGGATCTACGCAGCGGAATATCCGGTTCCGGAGTACGTGGTTCATCTTCGGTGACCTCGACCATGGTCATCAGAACCGTTCTGCTCCCTTTAGAGTTAGGAATATCCACCTCTACAATTTCCGGTTCCGAACTAGTGTCATCAGATGCCCCCTTTCTGTCCTTGTACAAAACTTGTTCATTGAATACCACATCTCGACTATGAATAACTCTATGATTTTGGTCATCCCAAAACTTGTACTCGAAGTCATCCCCGCCATACCCAATAAATGTACACTTAACAGATTTAGCATCTAATTTAGTTCTCTCAGCAGAATCAACATGAACATAAGAAACGCAGCCAAATATGCGAAGAAAGGACAGTTACACCTTGCCACTCCACGCTTCCTCACGGAATTCCATTCCCCAATGGTACCGATGGTCCCAGATTGATCAAGAAAGCGTAGTGTCAGCTGCATATGCCCGAACGTCTTCGGAAGTCCACACTTCAATCTCATACTTCTAGCCCGCTCATTCAATGTTACGTTCATCCTTCGCTACCCCGTTGAGTTGTGGTGTCCGCTTTAGAGTCTTCTCCATACGAATCCCATTCGCAGCACAATATTCCCTAAACTCACCAAGCTCATACTCCCCACCATTGTCTGATCTTAAGCACTTAAGCTTAAGTCCCGTCTGATTCTCCACCAAAGCCCTCCACTTCTTGAATACCTCGAAAGCCTCATCTTTCCCCTTCAAGAAATAGACCCGAACCTTCCTTGTAGAATCATCAATGAAAGTCATGTAATATGACGCACCACCCAGAGATGTAACCGGAGATGGCCCCCACAAATCCGTATGAACCAATTCCAACTTTGCTTCCCTCAAACCCCTACCTGTCCTCGAGAAATTATTTCTCCCTTGTTTGCCAAACATACAATCCTCGCAGATCCCCACGTTGACTGTCTTCAAACCCGGTAGTAGTCCCTTTGAACAAAGCACCTTCATCCCTGTCTCACTCATGTGAACCAATTGACAGTGCCACAAATCCGTATCACCCTTGGCTGCTGCCACCGCGATACTGTCCTTGGTGTTATTCGCCAAATACAAAGTCCCCTCCTTATTACCCCGAGCGATCTCACAATCCTCCTTGGTAATAACCCAGTTTCTGCAGCCGAATGTCACCTTGTAACCTTCGTCGTCCAAGCGCCCAGCGAAAGTAGGTTCTTTTTCAAACCGGAATGTGTCGACCCCGTTCGGATGTAAGACCTTCCCGTCGATGCTCCTATTCGACATCCCCCTTCCCCTTGATTTCCAAAGGCTCGCCATCCGCCGAGATAGACCTTCCCGAAATCACAGGAAGTGTAGTTTTCCATCTCTTCCTTATGCCCGCAAGAATGGAATGATGCCCCGAATCCGGCACCCATGATTCTAGTGCACTACTAACACTCGAACCGAGTACATCATCACCTTCGACGCCACATTCACACTGATTGCCCTTACGATTTGGACAATCCCTCTTGAAGTGTCCCAATTCCTTACAATAATAGCCTTTGAGCAGATCCGCCCATGACCTTCGGTTTGTCCTTGGTCTCATCGGCTTTGCCCTTTCCACTCACCGTGTTCTCCCTTGATTCGGTCCTCCCTTGTTTGCTAGTACCCGGCTTCCCCTACTAGTAGTAGCTAAAGCCGCTCCCGAAGTACTTGATGTCCCCAACTTCTTCATGCGATTTTCCTCACCTAAAAGAAAGTCTTTAACATCATCATATTTCAATTTCTTCTTACCTGTGAAGCGTTGATTGCGATCACCGTTCCGCTCCAACTTGCGGTAAAGAAGCTAGCAACAAGCATGCATGAACCTCATCATCGAACTTGATCTCCACCATCAATGAATCTATGACATCCATAAACTCATCGATGTGCTTAGCGAAGGATCCTCCCTCTTGCATCTTGAGACTACCCATCTTGCGTATCAAATCAACCTTATTTGCAGCAGACGGAGTTTCAAATCTCTCAGTAAGATAATCCAATAGCTCCTTGGTGGTTGTAGCCTTCCTGGTAGTCTTTGCAATCCACTTTTACAAAGTAGATCTGACCACTCCTAGGGCTTTCTGATCCATGAGTTCTCATTCCTCCTGACTTACATCTTCCGGTTTGACACCCTTCAGAGGCTTGTAGAGATCCTTGTTGTACAAGAGATCCTCAATTTGCATCCTCCAATATCCGTAGTCAGACCCATCGAATTTCTCAACCGCCTGTTTGTCCTTGCCCATTCTTGATTGCTTGGAACAACTCCCTTGATCTTGAAACCAAAAGCTCTGATACCAGTTGTTGTGAATATATCCCTCCACAAACCAAGCAAACCACAAGAATAATAATCGCACACAAACAAAGCAAGAGAAAATCAAAAACACAGAAAAGACAAGAGAAATTGTTTACCCAGTTCACCAATTTGATTGGCTACGTCTGGGGGCACTACCAAGCCAGGATCTTGCACTATGTATGTAGAATTTTTGTTACAACTGAATTGGAGGCGGAACATTGATTATATATGACCTATAGGGATTAAACCAAAACCTAATCAAACAAGGAAACTAGGACTGCTGAAAAACGGGCCGAGCGCGGCCGCCCTCACCCCGAGCGCGGTCGCGCAACCCTCCAGAAACTCCAACGCCATTGTAAAATCCTCCAGTGCGGTCGCCCTCGAAGAATTCCACCCGAGCATCAATCTCTGTCCAAGAGCGCGGTCGCGCACACCACCTGCGCGGCCGCTCTTGTTCCCAGCAACCCCTGACGAGTTTTTCCCCCTTGCTTCGATGTCTAGCCCGGTTGGTCCTCTATCCCAACAGTAATGGGGGTGCACTTATTAATAAAATTATTTTTTTAACTGCCAATGTAAATTTGGGGGGGGGGGGTGTTCACTGCCTTAAGCCTTCTTGTGACCACCCCTATACTTTTAAGACTTAAATATCATGTAGATTGAATCGTAGTTATATTTGTTCCCAAACATGCCTTTTTGGAGCAAATTGATTGACACACACTATAAGCTTAGATTTAAGACTTTGTCCTTGTGCTTAATATGATACCAGAGAGGCCTATCCACACGATTTAAATACTATACGAGGCTCTTCCATAAGTTTTTACTATGTCTACATATGAACTTACCAAAGATAACATGTCAATTATAGTTTTATATAATTCCTATTATTTGGTGTATGTTTTAACCACTGTATTTTGGTTTAGATTCGCTTTTAAACACTCTTTTTTTAGGACTTTTAACCTTTATACTTAGAATACGCCTTCACATTATCCAAGTGCCCTAACTCCATCCAAAACCGTTAGAAAATGTTAACAAAATCTAACGAGAGTTATATTGTTGGCTCTTTCATGTATTATATACCTTCCAAATTCCAAATGCACCCCTATATATCTCCTTCTCCTTCTTCTTCCAACCCATCCCCCCTCTCTAACCAGGGGTGGAGCCAGGAATTGGCCGAGGGGGGGCAAGATTACACGGGGGTTCGGGGGCAGCGCCCCCGAAAAAAAAAAATTCGGGTCGGACAAGTAAAAAATGGGTCGGATCCATGAAATACAATGTATTTTAGTTAACAAAAATGATAAAAGTAAATAATTCAAAGAACGAGTGAAATAATGTTGAAGTATTTAACGCAAACAATTTATTAAAATATATTACTCGTACAAAAAAGAAATTCAAATTTGCTAATTAAACTTGGGATAATAGGAAGAAAGACCAAAAACAAAAAAAATGGGAAAAGCCTAACTAATTAATTAAGATTGAAAAAATGTGAGGAAATTAGGAGAAAGAGAAAGAAATGGAGAGAGAGAGAGAGAATAGCAAAGATGGAAGACAAATAAAATTAATTGAAAATGTAGGTAGCAGGGTTCGAACATAGATTTGAAGGGAAAGACCAAAGGCTTTAACTTCACCCCTTCTACCGCTGAACTGCACCACTCAGTGGTGTTAATTTTGAAGTTAATTATATATATACATATATAACAAAAATATGGGGGCAAAAAAAAATTTCTTGCATTTCCGCTGGGGGGCGAGTGCCCCCTCCTGCCCCCCGGCTCCGCCCCTGTCTCTAACCCATGCCCCTTCTAAAGTGATGGAAAAAAACCCACTTGTTATAAAATACCTCGCAAGTGCATGATTTATCGATGTAGTAGTATGCACTTAGAAAGGGTCGAATTCATAGGGAATTTTGTATCCACAATTCGACTTTCAACAATTAAACAAGAAACAAAAGACTGGGGTTCTGGTTTTAATTAACTCATAAATCAATTAAACAACTAAGAATTATCGAATTCCAAACGAGAAGTTTCTACGGAATGGATTCATATATATCTCACAAATATACAATTTAATAATACAATTAATCATAGTTGGGGATTCATTCTCTTTAGTAAAATTGGGCGTACACGCATTCACAATTTAGTGTTATCAAAATATCATATTTTCTACAAAGTCCTCATAGTATTCAAGAACCCATTAAAATCATAGGAATCAAGAACATACAATTTTGGTTTGCAATCCCTTGTCAAAACCTAATTTATATTCATTCAAAAATTTGACTTTGTATGGATCAAGCAATCACTTGTCAATCACCACACACAAATTTAGTTTAAAAGTCAATGTCATCTACACATGTGATTGTCGCTTAGAAAACCCTAATTTAAGAATAATTTTGATGAACCTAACCTTTGATTGATCACAAGATTAGAGCATAATAGATTGATAAACATTATCTCAAATTCATAAAAATAAATAATTAGTCGGTCATGTATATGAAAAACATCAACAAATTATCCTTCAATAAATTACATAAATCTTAAATAGAATTCTTGAATTAAAAACTTAAGATCTTGTTTACAATTAAAGAAAATAATAAAAATATGTACAAGGGTGTAAGAGAGAATAAGGGATACAAAAATATGGCTAGAGGTGTTGTTTATATAATAGGGTGAGAGAGGAGTTGTCCAAATTAGGAAAACATAAGGATTTCGTATTGAAAAAGGAAAATCCAAAGTGATGGCCGATAATTCTCTTAAGGTTCCTGAGATTTAGAAATTTTAGAAAAGTCCTCCAGTTATGCAAAAAATTCCAAAAAGTCCCTATAATTAATTTCCAACATGTCCCTCACTTTTTATAAAATTCCCCTAAGGTCCCTGACTGTGCAGCCGCAGAAAAATTGGTGTGTGATCGCACAAGTGAGCAGCAGCTCCCTTCGAGTTTCATTCCCATGTGTGCGAGCGCACCGTGTTATGTTGTGCGGCCGCTCAAATTTTCGAAAGTCATAACTTGTTCCCATATCGTTGGAAATCTCTCGAACTATTGGGTATGTCACTGAAATGTAGTATGATCATTGAAATTGGTGACATTTTTTGAAACTTGCATTGCGGGGATATTAGTAATTGTGCGGGTGAATATCAATTCTATGTTTTTTTATAAATGTAAAAAAACACCACAAATCTAACGAACCAATTTCCAATCAGAAAATTTTGGGGGAAATTAGTTTCCCCAAAATATTATAAAAAATCCTGTTTTATTTTAAAAATCAGTTCAAACCAAATTAACTCAACTTTTTGAACCGATTATTGAACCGATTTTTAAAATAAAACATGACTTTTTATAATATTCGGAAGAAACTAGCTTCTCCCAAAACTAACTCATTTCCGATTGAACTTTGACCATCAGATTAGCTGAGAGAAAAGAAAACCCCAAAGAAATTGTGCATATTACGGTGAAATTGGTGATTAATTCAACATGACGACGAAGACGGCCATTTCCTAGAAAGCAGAAGAACGAAGAGAGATAGAGATGGGAGATAGTTCCGGTTACAAGCACTATGTTGCAGGACTACTCGCCGGCGTTGCCACCGTCATCACCGGCCATCCCTTCGATACTGTCAAGGTTCCCCCTCTTTTCTTCAATTAAAACTGTATTTGACATTGGGTTCCTTAATTATCATCCGTATTTGGTTTTTTCTGTTTCTGTATTCGGTTTATAATTGGATTGATGCAAGGGCCAGTAGGATGGATATAAATCAATGATGTTTATGAGATTCTCAAATTGATTAATCTACTCTTGTTTTGTGATTCTAGCTGATTAAGCATTATACATAGGTTCTGAAGCTTATTGATTGAGTGGAAGGAGAGATTATGGTAGTCCTTGTAAATTCCGGCTTTTGAAAATGATCAACTTTGCACGTGAGTGGGAAATGATTGTGAAATTTAGCTTGTAAATCTCATAGCAGTGGTGATTAAGTATGTTGAGAATGTGTTTAAGGAATTGAAAATTGGTGAATTCAGTTTGGATTCAAATATGAACTCACTCATAAACACAAGTAATTAAGTGAATATGTCAAAGGATAAGAATCATGCTATTGGGTTTGTACATGCAACTTTGACCTCAATGTCTAAGGGAATGCTTCGTATGCTTGGAAGCATGACAACCGTATCAAACCTGACTGATTCAGCAACTCCTTTCGCATAGGATAATCGGCTTAGTGAATTTTGATAGTGAAATTAGTAATGTTGTGTGGGCATATGAATGTGTGTGTATACATATACTCTCTCCATCCCATGTAAGTGGAGACTTATTTCATTTTTCGTCCGTCCCATCTCAATGGAGACTTCTCAAAATGACAATTTTTTTTTATAATTTTATATTCAATAGGACCCCACTTGTCATACTCACAACAACAATCAACTTTCTATTCCTCCCACTCTTTCTCTCTCCTATTTTACTTTTCATACTCAAAACACCTCCTCCCACTATCTCTATTCTTCTTTATTATGCTACTTTTCCTTAAATATTATGCCCATTTTTTGGACTCCACTCACATGAGACAGAGGTAGTATACACACATACACACACATATATACTCCTTCCATCCCACCCGAGCATGCAAAAACTACCCCATTAATTGTCCCACTTGAACTTGCAAATTCATTTTAGGTAAGTTTTTATTACTTAAAAAATAATGGGACCCACATCGCACTCACAACAATTATTTACTAACTATTTCCTACCCCACTTTCTCTCTCCTAATCAACCTTTTCACCTTTTTCTTAATTCCAGTGTATTGACGGTTATTTTGCAAACTCGGGTGGGACGGGGCTGTACATATATATACATATACTAGTAAAAGCCCGTGTTCGAGGACACGTATTTTTTTTTTTAATTTAAAAAAAAAATTTAAAGGGCAAAATGGGAAAGGGACAACTTAGTGAGGGCAAAATGGAAAAGTTGGCACATGGTACTGTTCATTCAACTGTATACAATACCGTTCTGTTTTATACTATATATATACATATATTCCCTTTCTCTCAATAGTCTCTTCGGACATCGAATGCAAATTAAGGAGAGCAACTAGACTGTAGTATAATTATACACACCACACCTTTGACAAGAGAACGAAGGAAATATAAGCTCAAGTGCGCAAAAGGATCCATAATTTGCAGGAGTTCAAGGCTAAGCATAGGGATATTGTATATTTGGGCCCCTAAACATAGGGGTTACATGTACATAGGCCCCTAAACGAGTTTATTACGTTGACCTTAAACCCACTCACTCGTTGGACTCGCAAATTCGGTCACCGTTAAAATCCCATTCAAAAATTGACGGAATTGGTGACTAGGATGCTGCTTTGGCAATTTGGAAGTTGCACATGGACAAAAACGGATGGATGGAATGGTGATTTAACAAGTGACTTAAGAGCTTTATATTTTTAACGGGTGCATCAATGGAGTTAACCACCATCACTGCCTACACCATCTGCCCACTATCTCCACCAGCCCTCCCACCTTGTCCCTCCCCTTTCCCTTTCATTTTGCTTCGGTGGCTTCCAATGGCACACCCTATGAATCCCACCTTATTAACAATTTTTTTCTTCGATAAAACCTCACCTAGAGCCGTCAATTTGGGATCGTACCGATGGGATGTCTTGTCCTGCCATACAAAAGGGACGGGATGGGATAGTATATTCTAATTCCGTATAAAAGCGGGCCAATTTGGGACATGCCGTTTGGGACGAGGGACAAGTCGTGACGGGACGTCCCGCATTTTTATAATTTTAAGTTTTATTTTTATTTTTTGAACCTCAAAGGTATTTTAATACTTAGTTTTTAGTTTTTTTTTTCAACTATCCATTGTTTTTTTGTGTTGATTAAGCTATTTTATAAATTTAATAAGTTTTTATCTTGTTGAATTGCAAAAGATTAATCTTATATTTTCAATTTAATGTTTTGACATCATCTCAGTTATATTTAGTTTTATTAATTAGAGTTTTCCTGTCCCACATTGTCCCGCGTCCCGAGGTGGGATGGGACAGGATGGGGATTTTCTGTCCTGCGAATAATTCGGGACATCCCGTCCCGTGAAATTGTGGGATTTTATAGTTTCATCTCGTCCCGTTCCGTTTTCCCGAATTGACAGCTCTAACCTCACCTACCAACCTTGCCTCACCACCACTATTTCACCTTCGGCAACACCATAAAAAACATACTCCCTCCGGTTTGACTTTGCACTCTTATTATGGAACCAAGGCAAAAAACAATAATAGTGAGTTGAGGATGTAATTGTCCAAAACATTATTCATAAAGCAAGTGGGTGAAAAATAGATAGGTAAATAACTTTTTTTTTTTAGTAATTAGGACATTATGAGGACAAGATTGTTCAAAACACTGTTCATACTTTGCCATTTATGAAATAAAGCAACTAAGAACCTTTAATCGGACATACCAAAACGGAAAGTAAGAACCTTAAACTGAGACGGAGGGAAGTATTAGAAATTAAATCAACCTCGAAAAACAAACTCACTGCCAAAATCAAAATCAAATCACACACTCAAAATCCATGATGCTATCAGCTGAGCAAACATCATAATTAAAATCAAACAATCGCATGCAGATCTATGTTGTAGAAGGGAGCTTTTCTTTAGGTAGGTTTGGGGAATTTATAGTAGGATTTTTGGTACAGTTTAGCTGAAGAAGGAGGAAAGGGGGGGGGCGGCAGCGACCTATCGAAGGGAGGCTGGAAAGGAAAGGGTGACCGACGGTTGTACAAGGAGAGTTGAGTAAGACAGAGAAAATGGTGGAGTAGGGTGGGGTTTTTGAAGGTAAGGGTTTTGGGTTAGGGAGTGGCAAAGAGAGAACGGGAGATGAGATAGAGATGGAGAGGACTAAGTTAAGGTTTGTTAGTTTTTAAGTACTAAAACAACGTTGTTTTAATGCATCACCATATCTGTCCATTTTTGTCCACAAGCAATTGCCATATCGCCAAATCAGCAGGCTATTCATCAATTCCGTCAGATTTTGGGTGGGAGATTCAAGGTGGCCAAATTTGCAGGTTCAATAAGTGAGTGTTGGATTTTCCCTTCTACAATAGCTGATTTCCTTCGAGCTTTTTGGGATTTGGAGATGAAAATGATGCTAGTTGATTATGGCATTGTGGAGGTATTTGCGACGTTGTGGTGCATATGGTTGGAATGGAGTGCCATGATTTTTGAAAATCGGTCATTATCTTTTCTTCTACTTAAGGAGAGGATTGTGTTTCTTGCTTCCTTGTGGGCATCGGCTTTGGAAGCCTTTAGAAGATTTCTTTGACCTGCTTGAGTAGGGATTGGAGAGCGATTTTGCCTTGGTTTGGATTTGGTACTTTGGATAGTTTACATTGTTTTTCTTTCTTTCTTTCTTTTCTTTTCTTTTTCTTTTTCTTTTTCTTTTTCTTTTTCTTTTTCTTTTTCTTTTCTTGAAGACACCTTGTCCTCATTCCCTTGTAACCTTTTCCCCTTCTAAAATATCTTCTTATTTTATCAAACAAATCCATGCACGTCCAATGTGTCTTAAGATCTTCTTATAGAATTTGTCTTAACAATCACTATTGAGACCTTTCTTATTGGTTTCATTTTATATTTCTCTTATCAGGTCAAGCTCCAGAAACACAACACAGAAGGAAATGTAATTAAATACAAGAATGGATGGCATTGTACTGCTAGGATACTGAAGACAGAAGGAGTATGCTTCTTTACTTCTTGTGAGACCCACCTTCTTTAATCTTTTCTGCATGTAGATTTCATATAGTTGCCGAACATTTGGGATCTGGGTTTTATGTTTATTTATTCGAGTTAAAAGGAACTTAGCCATTTTGACACAACAGGATATATTATAGCATCTTCTATATGTTAAGGACTATCTAGAGACTATGTTGTGGTAGTAGTGAATTCACATTTATTTGTAAAGCATGTATAATTAGCTATTAAGAAAGTTATATGCTCAATGGGTGACCCGGAGATCCAAGCTATGATTCTTGCAGGTCCTGGTGATATAGTTTTGAGAAAATAAACTCTTACCACTTGACTATTGCTGTGTCCCCCTTTTGTAATATGAAGAGATCACATCACTATTCTGGGCAAATTCTGGTAGTTCTATTTCTCCTCATAGAGTTTGAAGCTTTTGTGCTGGTCTTGCAGACAAAAGTGTTTGACCCCATTACAATTACAAATTCCATCTCTTGTTTGGGGGAGTAAGGAAATTTGAGAGGGAGGAATAGGATGTAGGCTTTAGTTACTCTGACAATTACATATCCTACTCCGATACTTTAACTCTTCGCAAACGGGTCGAGTTTTGACCGATTCGGGTTGGATGGCTCTGTCGAAATAGACTCAGGTCAAAAGCTTGTGAATTGGCAAGTCAACTCAAGCCACTTTGTTGTGGAGGGAGAGAGAGAGAGAGAGAGAGAGAGAGAGAAAGTGAGGTAGATTCCCCTTTGGCATCCACCTTCACGAGGCCTGGTCATGAGCTGAAAACTTTCCGTGGGAAGATAGTCTGGGGATCAAGTATATCTAGGATTTTCAAATTACTTTATGGAGGAGATGAAAATCTGGTCATCAATGAGATCAGATCTAGGTTTTGCAGTTGAGTTTAGGGAGAAGAACCGTAGGGGTCAATGTTGGATTTATGGTGTCACTGAGGGTTGAGATGGAGCTAAGGAAGATCCATGGATCTTAGAGACAGGCATGAAAAGCGTTAGACCCTCTTGAAGTTTTTTTGGAAGACTGGAATGTTGTTTGGGTTTGAGAGAGGAAAAGGCAAAGAACTCCAATTGCCACAGACGAACAAGGCTCGACTCATGTAGCTTGGTGAGTCCAAACACGCAGACAAACTCGGCTTGCTTAAGCAGCTCAAATCGAGCCGGCCCAGGTAATTTTGAACCAGACCCGGGTAGTTCGACAGGAAACCTGCCAATTTAGCATCTCTATTTATGGAGTAACAGTGGATGGCCTTCAAAATGGGGTCATCATTTTTCCTGAATTCTTTATCTCCTCTTCCTCTAAGTTGCTTGAACTGTCTCCTTTACTTCTTGGATTAAATCACACGATGCTTTTATTTCATGGGTACCACTTATAAAGCGGTCTAACTTGTATATTTGCAACTTGTAACTTCCTTCGTGGCCAATTAGTGCCAGATAGCCTGCATTTTGGATGAGAATGTGTAGGTCATAAATCCTCTTTGGGGTTGGCCATACGATCGGGATCCTTGGCATGTTGTCCAACAATTGGGTATTAGGTATCAGCCTGTCTAGAAGTGGATTCATGACGGTTTTCATTCACAGTATTCTGACCCTTTTCAAGTGAGTTCTCTGCTTGAACATACACTTTGGGATGTGAAATAAGTGCCCATATTTGTAACGTGATTACAGTCGCCCTGAGTGACCATGGTTTTGAAAAGTAATCCAGTTGATCTTCAGATGAAGGATCAATCAAGTGTCGCAAGAGCCCCTATCTAATTCAGATAAACAGTTTCAATATCCATATGAACATAACATCCTAATTTAAGGATTGCGACTATCCAGGAATGTACTTGGTATGTTTTAACCATTATGTAATCAGTACGCGTTAGAGGAAGTTCTCCTCGTTATTTGACAATCAAGCTGGAGCCAAGCTCTGCAGTGGCATCTACAGTTTTTGTCACAGTCAATCCCTGATTGTGAAACCTGTCTGACAAGTTCAATCACACTATATATATTGCTGCTCCTTTTATTCCAAAAGATCAAGAGAGTGGGGAATCTGTTGATGTTGTCCTTTAACAACTCACTCCCTTGTTGATGAAAATGTCTATAGCATCATTGAGAATGCCATTCAGGACAGGGAATGGATTTATGATTCTTGATGGGCATTCTCATTGCCAATGGATTGCATATGAAACAGACTATTCTTGCCCTGTTCGCTTATGGTTTACAAATTTGTGAATTACAAGGCATAAGATTCTTCCAAAATTACGTCAGATGCTTCCAAATTCAATGTGGATCGACTGATGAAAGTTCGGCACCTTGTTTCTGACAGCTTCTCAATTTGGAACAAGATGGAAAGGATCTCTTTGATGGAACCCACAATGTATAGATGTGACCAAAGTATCTAAGGTGAACTACAGTAGGATGATGTATGTGATTGAATGGTAATAGTGCAAGATACGTTTGTCGGGCTTAATTTTGGTGGTAGTTGATATAAAAATGATGATCATATTGGTAAATATAAGGTTATTGGAGTATTGATCGATGTGTTTCTACCCATCCAAATGATATACTTTTAGACTTATTTGGTTCTCAACTTGGGGTGTTTTAATAACTTTTTGGAGTGTTAATTAGTACAAGGAATAGAAGGAAAATGTCATGGAACATGGTAATAAAAATTACAAAAAGGAACGATCAAAAGCGGAGCGGCAAAGGAGGAATTAATGAAAATAACAGAAATGGTTGCACGGGGTATTATATGGACCATTAACTTGGGTGATTAATACATCGACCACTACTTTGTTGATTAAATCTAATTGAGGCCGTAATAAAAATAAAAGGGATCTAGGTTCGTATATTCTTAAGTGATTAATAAGTTATTTGCATGTTATGTGACCATAATAGAAAGTATAACATAAAGTGAACAATAAGATTGCAATCCGGTCAGCTAACCATCCCAATTATTACTTTATTGAATGAACCCTAAAATGTGATTGACATCTTTATTTACAAAAATAGCATAGAGTGAAGGTATTGTAAAACCCAATCTGTATTTCTTTCGTAATCTGATCAATCCTTTGCTTTTACTCATTTTCTTAGTTTAATCTTTTAATTTCTGCAATTAGTAGTTAGTAATAAACAACAAACAAAACCCCTTTCGGTTACTTTGTCACTGCTTTTAATCAATTTGTTTACCCTCAATTCTCTGTGAATTCGACCCTTACTTGTGCATACTATTACAACGATATTTAGTACACTTGATAGGTTATTTTATTACAAGAGGGAGATTTCCTCCATCAAGTATGTACTTCTTACTAGGTCGAAGGAAGAATGAGGAAGGTCATGAAGAAGATGAGAACCAGCCAAGTATGATATCTGACCCACCTAACGAAAGCTTCAGCAAAGATTTTTGTTTGTATGACGACCATTAAAGATCTTTTGTTTATACCATGTCGAATCGCAAAGATTTTTATTTGTAAAATTAAGCCCTAAACCAGCTACCCAGAACGACCACCCCATGCCTTTGGAAGCTAGTTCTGAACTTGATTTGTGTCTGGAAGGCTGGCACCAGATAAGCAAAACTTACCTGTCAGAAGTACCAAATTTATGATAGAAGTAATGATTATAATACGAAAGTTGTTTACTTTCTCTCTGTGTCTTGGTTTACCTTGATAATAGTACCAGCCATAATGAGCTGGGTCTTGATTGTGTTTTGTAAGTTCTGTTTTATGAAAGTATACTTTGATGTTGTTTACCAACTGATAGCAGAAGTTAAGATTGAATATGAAGGGTTTAGTAATTTAATTGTTGGATACATATCATTGTTGGGTGCTAGAGGGCAACAGCACTTCTCATTGGGAAGAATGATAACTGGTTAATGACGGATGCTCATGTAAATGAGTTTATTTATGCCTATCTTGTTCAATCCCTCATCTGGATCTCTCATGTTTCTTTTTGTTTTTAGCTGGGTTGGGGGTGGGGTAGGAGGGTTAGGAGGTGTTGACCTAGGTATGCATTGGTGGGCCCCTCTCTGTCTGCTGAATGTTCCAGATAATACAACTTAAACATGGTACTTGAGTCGTTATAGGGGAATGGTATCAGATTTGGGTGTTCCTTCGGCTGACATACATTGTCATCCCAAGTAAATATATGATTTGCCAGATTTAACATGCTCAGTTTAGCTTGTTATACCATGGGCAGCTCCTTTCTAGATGGTTGGTAAGTTAACACGAGTAAAATTGAGTCATATCACCAGTGTGTGTGTGTGTATGCTCTGAACTAGAAGTTGTCTTTGATAGGTAAGAGGACTTTACCGAGGCGCTACACCTTCTTTCGTGGGAATGGCGTTCGAAAGCTCACTTGTTTTTGGCATTTACTCTCAAACAAAGCAAGCACTTCAGGTTTGTTAAGAAGAATAATTGTATTTGATGGTCTAGTTGCATTTGTATCAAAAAAAAAGCTCACTTGTTTGTGCATATTGCATCTACTTACACGTTGGCATTTCCTTTAAGGGGGGAATTCAACACGGGAAGCCAGAGTTCAAAGCTGTAATACCTTCAGCAGCCTTTGGTGGATCTATTATCAGCTTTATATTGTGTCCATCGGAGCTAGTTAAGGTAACTCTAACCCGGAGTTCGCTTATCACTTTGACAAGTTGTATATCATGCTTGTGACATTGTTTATCCAGTGTAGGATGCAAATTCAAGGTGCTGATTCAGTTGTTCCGAACTCCAGTAGATATAGTGGTCCTCTTGATTGTGCCATTAAGACTGTAAAAAGCGAAGGGGTAAGAAACATTGGTCTGCGTAGTTACTTAGGAATCTCTAGTAGTTATTAGCTGATACATATTTCCAGGTTTCTGGTATTTTTCGAGGAGGAACCACTACTTTGTTTCGAGAATCTATTGGAAATGCAGTCTTCTTTACCACATACGAGTATGTGCGGTATTACATGCATTTACAGATGAAGGCATCTTCTTCAGATCCCTCAAATATGGTTGATGTGGGAGTAGGAATTGTGAGCGGTGGCCTTGGCGGTATAGCGGTAAGTCCCACGATTACACTTTGGTTAAACAAATCACAACTGGCTCCATTTCACGGGTTTAAGCCACTCTTTATCCTCTTCTGCCTCCTTTGTTCTACCATCTCATCGATCTTCTTATCTCCTTGTATTGGGGCCTTTCGTCTCTCCTTCGGCTTTATTGATCCAGTTTTGGTCAGCTGTTCTGCCTTTGGATGTGGCAAAAACAATAATCCAAACTTCCCCAGATATGGGCGCAACCAGAAATCCGTTTCAGATACTGAAGTCGGTAAGATATCTGAATAAAAATCATTTAGTACTATGGAACTGATTCCTTAAGCACAATGCTCCCTCTGTCTCATCTCAGAATAAATGTCGCACTTTTCATTTTGGTTCGTCCTAAAATAAATGTTGCATTTCCAAATATGGAAAGTGACGTAGTGCAATTTTAAAATGGTACAAACTAGTAAAGCATCTTCCTTAAAAACGTTGACAAGTCAACTGCGACATTTATTTTGGGACGGAGGGAGTAGAAGATATAGAATGCTGGATCTAGACTTACCGAGTTTCTATTGATAGATCTACAGGAGGTCTGGACTCAGAGGATGCTACACAGGTTTAGGTCCCACAGTAGCGAGGGCATTTCCTGCAAATGCTACTGCAATAGTCACTTTTGAACTAGCTGTAAAGGTTTTGGGGATCAGACGCGACTAACAATGGTGTACCATTTAACTAGCTAATTGGCTAATCTTTCTTGGATGTTTATTATCCAGTTTGCTCTACCGATTCCTATGGCCATCCTACTATTACGAGAGAAGATTTTCAAATGGTTATTGTGAGAAAAATATTTACCGAGTCCATCCACTATTTTTGTTTTGGCTGATAAAATTGACCATGAATCATTTGAGTTTTTTGAAGTGTATCTTAGAGTCCCCCTTCTCTTTATGTGGAGGGAAGGAAATTAGATGTTACAATTTTAACATTTGTTACAATTATCATTAGATCATCTTCAAAATATAGATACTTGATTTTCGGTTGTGAATTATCCACTCCTTAGATATATGGACTTCTGATGCTGTACAAGGTTATGCAGAGGAAGTTATTTTGCATTTTTGATTTATTAATAAGTTAATTCAAGGCTTGAAATTACACCATAGCCGGAAAAATATCTGCATTTAGGTGTGTTATAGAAAAGGTGAAAATGACCTGCCAAATGATGGAAAAAGGGGGACGGTGAGCTTGTCCATGTGACATACTGAAAGCAAGTTTGACCAAATGATGGAGGCTATTGAACTTTTTATCAGATTTCCATCTGGATTTGTGATGCATGCCAGCAGATTTTTGAGGTTCAAGATAAACCATCCAAAATACTATCCCCATTGCATAAGAGAAACTTAAGGCCAGTCACGAAGATATTTGTGTGAGTCATGTCCTGGAATTACGAGGAGATTCATGAGCCTCTGATTAGATGGATGTTCTGATTTTTTTGGCAGTGTGAGCAGCTTTTTACGTTATTCTTCATTTCGGAAGGAGAGGAATTTTCACATCTTTGCAGGTGAGGTATTGCCCTTTTGTTTGTTGAAGGCAGATTTCTATTTACGCTTCTCTTGTGTGTTAGCTTTAGGAGGTTTTAGATGAGGACAGGTACCAACTATTGCCAGCGATTTGGGCATAGTCTTTCTTCTTTTATCCTTGCTTTATCATTCTTTTAGTCCCACTTTTTCCCCAGCAAGTGACTTATTCGCCCGTTTTGTATTTTCTGATCTTGATTTAAGAAGTAATAAAATTCTTCTTGTATTAAAAAATTCGAGGTAAATTAGGAAATATCAAGTTAGTATTACAATAGAAATTTAAGATTTATACAACATCAGTTAAGGCATCATTAATGTAAGTTGGAGCTCGGCAGCTACTACTAAAATTCATTGGGCTATTGGAAGAACTCATAACTTGTCTTTTGTTAAGACCATTTCCGTTGTGAGTCAGAATAAGAGGCATTTTGAATGAATTAAAGATGATTCCATTTTGGAGTGTGTCTGACTTTCTAGAGTGTCAGGCGAGATAATGTCTGCATCCCAACATAAGTCTTTGAAGAGTGTTAGTGTTTGATAGGAGGCCTTGACCGTGATATCAACTATTCTAAGAATATAAGAGATAGAAAATAGGCAACCGATACAGCTTTAATCGTGGAACTCAACGGTACCATGAAATATGAATACCAAATACAAATCAGATTATTAATGCATACGAAGACTGGAGTCTATAAGCTATCATAAGAAGAGCACCTGAGGTGTTCCAATGATAACGCTCCGAAACTCTTCCTTATGAAGTTCCTAAAACTTAGTTATTGAGTAATAACTCTTGCATAATTCAGTCCCAAGATTGACAGAAGAGAGAGAGCATCTATAATTTAAAGAGTCTGATAAATCAAAGGGACACTTAGAGAGTAGTCTGTCTGCTATTAGTTGACTTCTTCCTTCAAAAGTGAGCTTCTTATCACCCCGAACCTTCTCCATAACTCTCGTATGAGCTTTTGCGGCGACGCTCATTATGGCCTGCCAAACGCCTGCGACAGCTCCTTTTAACATCATCAAACTCTGAAAGGTCATGGAACCTGCACAAGGCACAAAAAAGAAGTACAGTGAAGAAGGGTTCTACTTAGTGTTCATCATTCTGCTGATCTCATTTTGCAGTTGCATGCCTCTTTCCCAAATCAAACTCATTTATTCCCTATCTGGGTTCTCCCGAAAAATTCGCATTTTAAAAGTCATTCTTAAACAACAATTTTTATTTTTCTTCAGGCTTCCATTTGTTCTTTTACTGGATGGATTTCTTTGATATGTCAAAGCATATCACTTCAATGAAATATATAGGGGATTACACCATTAAAATGTTTTACTTGTCACAAATATATATATATTCCGTATATATATATATATATATATATATATATATATATATATATATATATATATATATATATATATATATATATATATATATATATATATATATATATATATATATATATATATATATATATATATATATATATATGGGTGTTTTCTTGGAACTTGGATAACACTAGTTTATTCTCGTAACTATTACTTTTATAAGAATAGAGAAGAACCCTCACTGTGACATACTATTACCATTTCTGTTCTTTTACTGAAAAGTCATAAGCATATCAAATAATATTGGAGTTCCATCCGTAGGAGCCAAATTTGTACAAGCAACTACCATTCTATAGTTAGAAATAGATAACTTGAGATGCATTCTTAGTGAAATCAGTTTTTGGTAGCCCACATTTTGATCGTGTAATTAAAATCTTGATCTTATATTGTTCCGTGTGCGAGGTGAAGGGTTGGCGTGGGAGCATCTGATACATAACCTCTTACTCAAATTAACACTCTTCATATTCTCTGTAACAAAATAGAGTCAAGATCAGCGCAAGTAGCAACCTAATTCTGACCTTTTACACAGGTTTGTTTTATGACATAGTTCGACAGAGAGCTTTTGTATCTTTAATAATAGTTCTATAGTTGTGTTTCTCCTTCCAATTTTTGCCAATGAATTAGTAGAGGAATGATCTTCATTCTCTCATCCTAATTGTCAGTCTATGATCATACACTTCAAAAATAGTTAACCTTCTAAAGAACTAGCTAATATCAAGCATAATTTTCTCACCGTAGATGATATTGGTTTGAACTAGAAGTACTATATTTGGAAAGTAAGGGTGTCCCTAACCTGCTGCATTGCTGACAGAAACGTTGGCGGAGTCCTGCCATGATAACAACGGGAGCCTTAGCATGATACTCACAGACTTTGTGTCGTCGGTGGTAGGCCTTGCAATTAGTCATATCAGTGGCACAATCTTCCACTTGGCAAATAGGTTGCGCGGACCCTCCACTACTGGATCCTTTCCTCCCCGTGTGACTCGATCCCCTTTTCTTCTTATTGTTATTATTATCCTCACCATAATCTTCATCATTATCCTCTTCCTCCTCCATTCTCATCTCACTTCTCATGGCACTCATATTCTTCACACTACCAGCTTTGCTTTGTTTCAATATCCTGGGGGAAGCGAGCATACTATGTATAGAGAGAAAAGAAAAAAAAGGAGAGGAGAAAGAAAGTGAAACTTTGACAGAAAGGTGAAAAAAAAAAAAGAAGTGTGTGTGAGGACCACGATCAGGGGCTCCATTTTTATTCTTAAAATCTTGAAAGAATAATGGTGGGTATAATAGGATGCTAGGCCTAAAGGTTTGATCAAGAGCTAAATTTTTGATAGGTGTATACTATAGTTCAGAAAGAGCAATTATAGGGTGTTTAATAATGCTGTTAAGTTCCCTAACTTCGAACTTTCCCGTGACATTACAGGCAATATTGTCTATGATAACAACTTGTGTTCATTGTTCAAGATTCCATATGGGTAAAGTTATACAGTGACTAACATATTTACATCTTTTAGGTGGCTCTTTGTTGTGCAGCAATTCACCAATGATCATTTCACTGGTGAGACTGTAAATATTACTTGATGCATCTATTTTTCATTTTATTTATTTATTTACTGTGAACCGAGAAATAACATTACTCGTAATTTCCTTTTTTTTTTTTCCCTCCCGAGATGCTGATAACAATCATGCTTAATAGCTGCTGGCATGTTTTCAAACACTTGGGCTATGTTTGGCTGCTCAATTTGAGGGGTTCTGGGATTTGAATTGGCAGAATAATTTGAATTCCAAGTAGCTCAATCCTAAAATTCCAATTCCAAGGCATGGTTGGGACCAAACATAGCCTCAACTCAGTATGTTTTTTGCTACAACTGACCTGGTACCATCAGAAGACACTTCTAATTATCTGTTTTAAGTCAAGAATTAAAGAAACTTTACACTATTTAGATTTCTTCCGAAGCTTGTCTGGATGTGTCCCCTTTTTTTTTGGCAGTTCATTAAAATCTTTTTTGGTTATTGTATTGCTTCATTGCAGAAGATGGCTTAGAAGAACCTATACTTTTGGAACTAAGCCAAGAGGTAAATGTTTCTGTTCATTTCTTTCATTCTCGACCACCAATTCTCCGAAATGCTAGTTCGGTACAAGTCTTTCTTAATAACAATAGAGATCCTACGTGATCTACTTTCTTAATATCAATTGAGATCCTTCTTTCCTAATATCAATAGAGATTTTACGTGATCTTCTTTCCTACTTGGTTTAGATATTTAGCAATATTTAATTACTATTTCCTTTTCCTAGTTAATGTAGGAGTCTTAGGTTTACTCATGTATAAACACTATTTCAAAGATCGATACAATTGAGTTTTCCTTTTACCAAAACCTATATGGTATCAGAGCAAGATCCATTTTTTTTTCTTTTCTCCTATAAGCCGGCGCTGCAGAACCTAAACTATGGTCGCCGCTGCTGACAATTCCTCGCCCACCACCCTCCCAGCCTCTGTCTACTATGCAAACAGAACACCCACCAACCAAAACAACAAATCCACCACCACCAACACCTCGGCAAATACAGGTTACACCGCAAACCCCAGCCACCCCCCTTCCAGCCCTAATCCCAGTAATTACAAAGGTCGTTGCCAGTGATGCCGAAATTCGGACGCTTCCTAAACCAATGCCCTCGCTTCCGCCAAGTCTACCCGAATGCCGCCTTCCCAACACCACCCACCTCCAACAACGCCAACTATAACCCCAACCCTACTCGGCCACCAAACGGCAACCCAATCTCATCCAATCCACGTGCCATACAGCAACTACAAACCACAATCCATCTCCAACTTGGTTGTTTGACAGCGGCGCCACCGATCATGTTACTCACGACCTCAACAACTTGACTCTTCACTCTCCGTATGACGGCATGACGGCACAGAGGAGTTACTCACTGGTGATGGTTCGGGCTTTCACATCTCCCATATCGATTCTACCACCCTCTCTACTCCTTCTCATTGTTTTACCCTTAATCATGTCTTACATGTCCCCACTGTGTCTCGTAATATAATCTCTATTTCCAAATTTTGTTGTGATAGCAATGTCTCTATTATCTTCTCATCTGATTCTTTTCATGTGAAGGACCTTCAAACGGGCACTATCCTTCTTCACGGCAAGGCTAAATCTGACGTCAACGAATGGCTTCCTACCCAGTCTGTTGTTCGTGTCTCTCCACCAGTAATCAACTCAGTGTCTCTCTCCAACACCGTTATTTGGCATCATAGACTAGGACATCCTTCTTCTAGTATTTTATGTCACATTAGTAACTATTTTCATTTCAATCTTCCGAGTTGTTCTTCGTTTTCTTGCAATTCTTGCAACTGCAATAAAAGTCATAAATTACCTTTTTCAAATAATGCTATTACATCTTCTGGACCTCTGGATGTCTTATATAGTGATGTTTAAACCCCCCTGCACTCCTTTGATGGTTTTAAATATTACATAATTTTTGTTGATCACCACTCCAAATGCCTTTGGCTGTATCCCCTCAAACATAAAAATGATGATATCTCCGTTTTCATCAATTTCAAAAACCTTGTGGAAAAGTTTTTCAAATGTCCCATTTTCACTATTTTCAGTGATAACAGTGGCGAATATATTGGTCTTCGCTCCACTCTTATTGCTCATGACATTACACATCTTACGTCCCCTCCTCACACTCCGGAACACAATGGTTACTCCGAACGCCGTCATCGACACATAATTGAGATTTGCTTGTCTCTCATGTCTCATGCTCATATGTCATCGAAATACCAGACTCTAGCCTTTGTCGCTGCCTTATATCTCATCAATCGCATGTCCACGCCTATACTCAAACTTGCATCTCCTTACTCCACTCTACTTGGTTATCATTCTAATTATCTCAAACTCGGAGCTTTTGATGTCTCTGTTATCCCTGGCTTCGTCTGTACACCAGCCACAAACTTGATCCTAAATCCGCACCTTGTGTCTTCGTCGGCTACTCACCGACCCAGAGTGCTTATTACTGTTTGGAACCTAAAACCTCTAAGTTATTTGTATCCCGGCATGGCAAATTTGTGGAAACACAATTTCCGTTCTCTACTCCTACCGCCAGTCCCCTCCCTAATCCTACTTCCACTGTTGATACGTGGTGCACTTTCTATGCTTCCACCCTAGTCCACCACCCGAATCCCCATAACACGGCAGCAACCCACACTATCCTGGCCACACCTGAACCGGTCGCACCAACTGATAATCCTACTGGATCTCTAACCTCCTCGGCCGAATCCCCCACCACCCCACCCGGATCAGCCTCCCTGAGTTCCTCTTCATCCTCCAGCCAACACTACACACTGTCAATTCTCCACCAGCCCCATCCCCACATGCTCCACACCCTGCCTCAAGCAGAGGCCCTCGGACCAGACTTCAGAACAACATCACAAAGCCTATCCAAAAATTAAATATCCAAGCCACCCTTTCCTCCTCTACAACTGAACTGAACACTGTGACTCAGGCACTAGGAGCAGCCAGTCCAAATATGAGGCACTTCTTCGCAACAACACCTGGGATCTCGTTCCATCTACTTCGTCTCAGAATTTGATTGGGTGCAAATGGATTTTCCGGACTAAATATCACCCAGATGGGTCTATTGATCGTCACAACGCTCGTTTGGTTGCTAAAGGATTCCATCAACGTCCCGAGTTAGATTATTTTGAGACATTTAGTCCCGTTGTTAAACCGGCCACCATTCGCACCATCTTGTCTCTTGCTACGTCAAGTGGATATAAACAATGCATTCTTACAAGGAACCCTTCATGAGGATGTTTTCAGGGCCCAACCACCAGGTTTTGTCAGTACTACTCAACCTACTCATGTGTGTAAACTCCGCTAGGCAATCTACGGTCTCAAACAAGCACCACGGGCTTGGTATACTGAACTCAAAACATATCTCATGGCACTTGGTTTTTCGACTAGTGTCTCTGATACTTCTCTGTTTATTCTTCGAGCTGCACATCATTTATTGTATGTCGTGGTGTATGTTTATGACATAATTATTACTGGATCCGACAAATCTGTGGTGGACAGGTTTATTTCTCAGCTCTCTTCTCGATTCTCCCTAAAAGACCTTGGTGATTTATCGTATTTCCTTGGTGTTGAAGTCCTTCCACACACTCATGGCTTGTTTCTCGGTCAACACAAGTATGTTCAGGACCTTCTTACCCGAACAAATATGCTCGGCCTGGCTTAGTGCCTACAACATGGTGCCTCATTCGCCGCTGACACTTCATGGAGGTTCGCCCATTCCGAATCTATCTGAATACAGAGCCATACTCGGCACACTTCAGTATCTTTATCTTGCCCTAACAAGGTGTGATCTATCTTTTGCTATAAACCTGTTGTCTCAATTTATGCACTGTCCGACTGATTTACATTGGGCTGCTTTAAAACGAGTTTTGCGTTATTTGGTGGGTACAAGCACTCGTGGTCTCCCCATACAACATGACTCTCCCTTACTCTGCATGCGTTTACAGATGCAGACTGGGCGGGAGATAAGGATGATTATATCTCCACAAGCGGTTACATTGTATACCTCGATCGTAATCATATGTCATGTAGCTCTCGCAAACAGAAAACATTAGCCAGATATTCCACTGAATCTAATGTGCATCTCCATGCATATAATCATCATATGATTATCCATTAGACTTCATACTAGTGCTTCATAAGTACTAGAGACACGATTATTAAAGTAAACATGCAAACACATATAATAATCAAAGAAACAATCTATTATATAAATGAATAATGACATTACAAATAAGTCTATCATCTACATGGGTGACTGGGGCGGCTAACACCTACAGTCTCCCACTTGCACTAGGCCCAATCATTCATGTATCTTATACCCATGGACCTAACATGACCATCATATTTAGCTTGTGGTAAAGGCTTGATGAGAGGGTCCGAAATGTTGTCATCCGTAGGTACCTTGCATATCTTGACGTCCTCCCTTTCACAGATTTCTCGAATGAGGTGGAAACGTCTCAAAATGTGTTTGGATCGTTGATGTGACCTTGGTTCTTTTGCTTGGGCAATAGCACCATTATTGTCACAATAAAGCTCTATCGGGTTAGTGATACTTAAGCGACTTCTAAGTCACTAACGAACTTCTTGATCCAAACCGCCTCCTTAGCCGCGTCAGATCTTTGCTATGTATTCGGCTTCGGTTGTAGAATCGGCTGACGAGTGCTTTGCTTGGAACTCTTCCAACAAACAAAGACCTCCATTTAGCATAAACACAAACCTGCACTACGATCTAAAGTCATCTTTGGCTTGGTGCGGAAGCTTGCATCTGTGTAACCCTTTACAACCAGATCATCTTCCATTCCTCCGAATACCAAGAATACATCCTTAGTTCTTCTCAAGTACTTCAGGATATTCTTTGATGCTATCCATGGTTCTCACCAGATCAGATCGGTATCTACTTGTTGCGCTAGAGCATACGAGACATCGGTCTAGTACATAACATGGCATACATGATAGACCCAATTGCCGAAGCATATGGAATATCACTCATCCTCTTTCGCTCATCATTTGTCTTAGGACAATGAGTCTTGCTAAGAGTAATGCCATGTCCCATTGGCAAGTTCCCTCTCTTAGAATTTTTCCATGCAGAATCTTCTAAGTACCTTGTCAATATATGTACTTTGACTCAAACCAATCATCCTTCTTGATCTATCTCTATAGATCTTGATACCAAGGATATAAGCCGCTTCACCCATATCTTTCATTGAAAAACATTTTCCTAACCAAGACTTAACAGTCTCAAGTACAGGAACATTGTTTCCAATGAGCAAGATGTCATCGACATATAACACCAGAAATAGAACTATGCTCCCACTTATTTTCTTGTATACACAAGGCTCATCTTCGTTCTTGAAGAAGCCAAACTCTTTGACTGATTCATCAAAACGTAGATTCCAACTCCTCGAAGCTTGCTTCAATCCATAAATGGATCTCTGCAACTTACATACTTTATTAGAATTCTTTGGATCGACAAACCCTTCAGGCTGTATCATATATACATCCTCAAGTAGGTTTTCGTTAAGAAACACTGTTTTGACGTTCATTTGCCATATCTCATAGTCGTAATATGCGGCTATGGCAATTAAGATTCTAATAGACTTAAGCATTGCTACGGGCGAAAAGGTTTCATCATAGTCAACGCCATGAATCTGCCTATACCCCTTAGCAACAAGCCTAGCCTTATAAGTATGTACCTTCCCATCCATGTCGGTTTTCTTTTTGAAAATCCACTTGCACCCTATGATTTTTACACCTTCAGGTGGATCAATCAAGTTCCAAACTTGATTATCGTACATGGATTTGATCTCGGATTTCATGGCTCCTAGCCATTTGTCCGAGTCAGGAGTGGATATCGCCTCTTGATAGGAAGTAGGTTCATCATTCTCAATGATTTCTACTTCGTTACTTTCCGTCATGAGAAATCCATATCTCTCAGGTTCGGATCGTATCCTATCCGATCTGCGAAGAACTTGTGTATCTTGAACCGGTTCCACAACTGCTTGTGAATTTGGTTCTGTCTCTACTATTGGTTCCTTGTCATTTTCGGGTTCTTGAATTTCTTCAATATCAATTTTACTCTCACTAGTTTCTTTAAAGAGAAACTCTTTCTCTAGAAAGACACCATGTCGAGCAACAAACACTTTGTTCTCGGATCGGTTGTAAAATTGATATCCTATCGTTTCCTTAGGATAACCAACAAAAATGCATTTATCAGATCTGGGTGCAAGCTTATTTTCAGAAACCAATTTCTTTACATAAGCTTCACATCCCCAAATCTTCATGAAAGATAAACTAGGTTTTCTTCCGTGCCACATCTCATGTGGGGTCTTAGGAGCCGATTTAGTAGGGACCTTGTTAAGTGTGAAAGCAGCTGTTTCCAGTGCATGTCCCCAAAAAGAAATAGGAAGGTTAACTTGACTCATCATCGATCGAACCATATCTAATAGAGTTCGATTTCTCCTCTCGGACACACCATTCCATTGTGGTGTTCCGGGTGGAGTAAGTTCTGAAACAATTCCACAACTTTTAAGATGATCGTCAAATTCTTGGCTTAAGTATTCACCACCTCGATCGGATCGAAGTGTTTTAATAGTTTTGCCAAGTTGATTTTGTACTTCATTTTGAAATATTCTAAATATCTCAAGGGGAAAATATTTATAACGTATAAATCCAAACCCTTGGTTGCCCTAGCAGTCACTCTCATGGTTTTGGGTTTAGAGAAACACAAAAGAGAGATTTCAATTGAGAATTGAGAATCAAAAACACAATCCAAATCCATATTTCTTCATTGATTGAAAGGAGTTTCAATCAAAGGATCTAGCAATCCGCCTAGAATTGTTCTAGGGTTCGTTCATCGCGTGGATACACATAGAGGATCTTCGCTATTCAAGATCTTTCGTTCGTGATTCAAGAATCGTTCATCGAAGATTCGCTAGTTCTTCAATCTGGAGTTGGAACGCGTTTATCAACTACAAAAGCACACAAGGTTGATAATTCTATTTCATACTTCTTAATTAATAATCTAGAACGGATCCTAGGGCTCCAGGTTTTCGAGTTAATTTTGCATCTTCCGCTGCGCATGGATCTTCGAAACCCAACACAAATATGCTCGACGCCAAACCGGTGCCTACACTTATGGTGCCTCATTCGCCGCTGACACTTCATGGAGGTTCGCCCATTCCGAATCTATCTGAATACAGAGCCATACTCGGCACACTTCAGTATCTTTATCTTGCCCTAACAAGGTGTGATCTATCTTTTTCTATAAACCTGTTGTCTCAATTTATGCACTGTCGGACTGATTTACATTGGGGTGCTTTAAAACTAGTTTTGCGTTATTTGGTGGGTACAAGCACTCGTGGTCTCCCCATACGACGTGACTCTCCCTTACTCTGCATGCGTTTACAGATGCAGACTGGGCGGGAGATAAGGATGATTATATCTCCACAAGCGGTTACATTGTATACCTCGATCGTAATCCTATGTCATGGAGCTCTCGCAAACAGAAAACATTGACCAGATATTCCACTGAAACCGAGTAAAGGAATGTTACAGCCACTACAGCAGAAGTCTTGTGGTTACAAAATTTGTTGAGTGAATTACATGTTCCTGTCATGATACCGCCCACCATTTACTGTGATAATATGGGTGCAACGTATGTAGCTGCAAATCCTGTTTTTCACTCCAAAATGAAGCATCTTGGTCTTGACTATCATTTTGTTCGTGAACAAATTCAAAACAACTTACGTGTCTCTCATATTTCGGGAACAGACCAACTTGCAGATGCCCTCACCAAATCATTACCAAGGCCGAGATTTCTGGAGTTAATTGCCAAGATTGGACTTACTAACCGGTCGTCCATCTTGAGGGAGCGTAATAACAATAGAAATCCTACGTGATCTTCTTTCCTACTTGGTTTAGATATGTAGTAATATTTAATTACTATTTCCTTTTCCTAGTTTATGTAGAAGTCTTAGGTTTACTCATATATAAATACTATCTCATAGATCAATACAATTGAGTTTTCCTTTTATCAAAACCTATATTTCTTTCTCTCCATGTTAGTCTTTGTCAAGTGAGATGATTCTTGCACATATAAGTGTGTGGTAGGAAAGTGAAAGGTGAATTGTTGCTTGTATGGTCCAATTATTCGATGTAGTTGTCTAGTCTCATTTTTTGCCAATTCTTCCTTTAGTGTTTGTTCTCACACTAAATTTTGGTTGGCCAATAAATTTGCAGGTGAGTGGCTATCTAGCTTTTATTGAGTGACATAGTACTAGTACTGCATCTATCATCAAAATTGGGCCACAACAGTACATTGGCATATAGTTTGGTCCCCCTTTTTAGGGAGCCTAGGACATTTCTTGTCCTCCCTTGGCTTATGTCCAATAATTTCTCCTGTGAATTTTACTATTGTGGGGACAAAATGTAGAGAGCCGGCCCTAATGTTTTATGGGTATGTGGCAAAGTTAAACAATCTATAGTATGGAAAGTGGGATGAATAGTTGTATAAATAGTGTCAAAAGTTTTTTTTCCATTTTACCCTCACTAAGTTGTCTCTTTCCCATTTTGCCCTTACTTTTAATTAAAAAAATACCACGTATCTTCCTCGGACATGGGCTTTTACTAGTGAGTTATAAGGACTCATTTACTTTATCCGTTTCCGGTTATACGTATGTGAAACCCTCATTTCATGGTGGGATTAGGAGTTGAACATATGATTTATAAATAAATATGAATATGAGGCCCTTGGAATGTAGATAAAATAAATACGAAACATACCTAATGGGCCTTGGCCCAGTGGTATAATTGTGGCTTCCGTAGGGAGGTCGCGGTTCGGTCTAGGGGAATCCATGTGGTTTAATTTACTACGTTGGGTTTCGGGGTTCAGGAGTCACAGGGCACATTCGTGCAGTTAAGGAAGCATCACTGCTGGGCTTGCAACTTCAGTGTGGGGAGTTCAAATCTTGGCAGGAGCACTGGAACAGCCATTTGGTGTTGTAATAGTGATGTAATTGCCTCGGCGAGGAAATTTGGGCGGCCATTTGGTGTTGTAAGAGTGTAAATGACTTGTAGGAGGGCTCAGCCAGGGAGTATAAGGGGTGCTGCCATGGTTATATAGGGCACGTCCGCGATTTCATCCGTCCATCTTGAGGGGCCAGGTGCGCAGGTGGTCAGGGATTGATCCGGCGAACCTGGGGAACTTGGGTAATCAAAAAAAAAAATAATAAATAAATAAATAAATACGAAACATAATTATTTTAGATTTGAACTTATGATTTATATATATATATATATATATATATATATATATATATATATATATATATATATATATATATATATATATATATATATATATATATATCAAATATAATTGAACCTGTCCGGTTTTTTAAAAAAAATTTGGAAACATAATCGAACCATAAGTTTTGATTCGCTCCAACTTTGGTAGGTCTGGTCCGGTTCCATTTGTCTTCTAGGAAAATATTGCACACCATTTAGAATTTGCTACCCTTGATTTTCTGCCCATTTTTTGTTTTGTATGATGAATTACATTGAAAGTAACAGCTGTTTTGCAATGCTTTTCCTGGATGCTTGTCAAGGTGAAAGCCTTCATATAGGTCCGGCAATTATTACCTGCAAACCTGCTTAACCTTAACCTGACTCATTAGTTATCCGACTCAACTCAACCCAACCCATTAATATAATTGGGTTTAAACGGATTACCCGCTTATGGTGTACTAAACCCATCAAAATCGGGTACACAAGCTAGCTAGAAATCAAACATGAAGGCTTTTGGCATTCACTTCATTGTAGCAACATTCTGGCTGCATAGAAGCCAAAATGCAGTTAGTTTTCAGTTGTGCATACATCAACTAGTTTATATGCGTAATCTTATATCCTCCTCTCTTGGAAGCTGCCATATGTTGGTCTATCCTTCCAGCTAATTTAGTAAGTCAAGCGAAATAAATCTGGTCCCTTACTTTATCCTTCCAGCTCATTTAGTAAGTCGTTTTCAAGTTTGGCCCAGAGTATTGGAAGCTGCCCGGAGTTTGTCTATCCCTCGAGCTCATTTAGATATGTCAGCGAATTCAAAGAGTGAGGTTGTGTTTGATAGCATCAATCAGTTAATTTAATTGATTGTTGTTTAATGGTTTTTCTTATGTACAACTACATCAAACTAAGGGTGAACAGTTGATTTGAATTGTAACAACATCTCATATCGCTTAATCAACAAGCATTATGCTTGATGCTAGCGAACAAAATCTAAATAAAGTTCCATATTATATGGATTCACTGGATTACTTCTCCTATTACAATTTAACCAGTTGGAAATGGCAAGTTTATTTTGTGGAGATGATCAAACTCCTATTGCTTATAAGGGATCGGATCTGCTTCAGCTGTGTTATGTTGCGTTGTTGGTGCGATTGGTCCAAATTTTGCTACATTTGTTTTTTTTAATCAATAATTGATATTAATTTGACTTGTGGTGGGTCTCATATATACCAAGTTAATATTGATCGTTCATCGGACAAATGGTGGATTTAAAACTGTTTCATTTCGCAGAGCATTTATTTAATGCAACTTTGCGGTAAAAAAATTAATGGAACATATAAAAATTCCACCAGAAACAATGTAAAATCTCACCACAAACAAAGAGTAAACGACTGTACTATCTCGCATTATCACATTAAAGAGTAAACCACCGCCACACCCTCGGCATCATCTCCTAACCCACATACAACATTGATGTTGCATTTTCCTCGATTCCTTCTCACAATCGACATCTTCTAGGTTCACAAATCAATCAAACCCACCTACAATTTTCACTAATTTTTTGAATTCAGGCTGGCAATTTGAGACCAAAATTGGGTTTCTATTTGTGATTTTGATTTTGTGGGTGATTGGTTGTGGTGACCGGTGGTCGGAAGTGACTGTGGAGGTAGAAGAGAAGGGCACATTTAGATGTTAATAGATTAAGGGTAAATATGTAATTTTAGGACTCAGTTAAGAGAGTTAGGAATTTATTTGGTTATGGGGGCAATTTGAAAATTTTGAGAGTAATATCTGTTAAATTACTAACGCCTTCTAACATTGATTAACTTTTTTAACGATTTGGTTAGTTTTGCTAATTAATTAATAGTACGCAGATTACATTTGTTGTTTCAATATTACACATGTTAATATGAAAACGAAGTAGGCAACTAAAATGACCAGCATACTACACAAATAACACCAATTTGACCTTCGTACTATTTAAAATACCAAATTAACCTGCGTATTATCTATAAATTAACCAAAATCAACCCAAATTGTTAATAGATGTTAATGATTTTAACGAATGTTAGTAATTTAAAGAATATTACAATTAAATTTTCAAAAAATGCCCCCATAAATAGATAGGGGCTAAAGTGAAAAATTTTATTTTAGACATTAAGCCACCCCCTATAAGCAACCAAGACCTAAACCCAAAATAAAATAAAATCTCAACCTTCTTCTCCGATCAACTCATCCCACCACCACCTTTTTTTTCACCCACCGACCGACCACTTTCTCCTCCACAGCCCTTTCCCTTTTCCTTCCATACCTTCAGCCCCAACCTACCCGTCCCTTTCTCCAAACCCATCAATTATTTTCAATCTCCGGCAACCACCAAAAATTTCCACCCAAATATCTGCTGGCTCGCCCCTTTCTTGTCACATCTCCCCTCCGATTAAACCCCAAAAATGTCTGCCCCCACAAATGCTAAATAAATCAATCCTCCTCTCTCCCCTCCACCTGCTCCCACGTTGGCCCTTCTCCCGTCACAACCATTCATTTGAGCTCCGACAATGGAGTTTTCTGCAATACCCCACCCCTCCTCTCTCAGTTTAGATCTATTTTTGTCTTTTTATAATTAATACTCCCTCCGTCCCAGTAATTGCTTCACCCTTTTGGGGTGAGCACGCAAATTAAGAAAATTGATGAGTCGAGAAAATGTTACGAGTATAATAGTAAAATAAGAGAGAAAATGAGGAAAGAAAATAGTAAATTTGAAAAATGTTATGAGTGTAATAGTAAAATAGGAAAGAGAATGAGTGTGTGGAATAGTAAATATTTTCTGCCCTTTTAGAAAAGGTGAAGCTTTAAATGGGACACTCATTTTAACAAAAAGTGAAGTTATTAATAAAACATTTTAACAAAAAGTGAAGTTATTAATAAAACGAAAAGAGTATATTACAGAGTTTTTACTTTATTATCTATTAAGATACTACTCCCTCCGTCCCACTTCAAATGATCCAATTTTTTTTGGGACGTCCCATTTCAATTGGTCCCTTCCATAAATGGAAAGTTTTTCATATATTTATACCCTTATCATCTCCACATATTTACAAAAAAACTATACTATTCCTCCCACTCATTCTCTCTCCTATTAAATATTTTTAACTTTTACATTCTCTCTCCTATTTTCTATCACACATTTAACTTTTACATTCTCTCACCTCTAATTTTTATCTACTTTATTCATTTTTCTTAAAAATCGTGAAATAAACCAAGGGACCATTTGAAGTGGGACGGAGGGAGTAACATTTATTAACGGCTATTAACATCTATTAACAATTTGGGTTAATTTAACTAATTTATAAATAGTAAGCAAGTTGATTTGTTAGTTTAGATAGTTCGTAGGTCAAATTAGGGATGACCAAATCCGGTTCGGTTCCGGTTCCGGGCCTTGAACCGCCGGTTCCGGTTCGGCGAGGAGGTGAACCTTAACCGGTTCGCTTTTCTCACGGTTCCGGTTATCCGGTTTCGGTTTTCTCACGGTTTTGGTCCGGTTCCGGGCTTTTCCGGTCCGGTTCCGGGCCGATTCTATTGAAAAACAACAAATTTTCGTCCGGTTTCGGGCTTTTTCCGATCCGGTTCACCAATTTGGTGAACCTTAACCGGCCCGCCTCCAAACCGGTTCCGGTTACCCCGGTTTCGGTTTTCTCCCCGATTCATGGCGGTTCCAGACGTTTCCGGGCCGGTTCCGATCCGATTTTCCGGTTCCGATCCGGTTCCGATCCAATTTGGCCATCCCTAGGTCAAATTGGTGATACTAACATAGTACACAAGTATTTTTTGATTGTTTACTCTATGGAAATGTGAGATATTAAGCAGGTTAGTAAAGTCGTTTACTCCACGAATAAACCGTAAAACATTTGTTGTGTACGTACCGTAAAACATTTTTATGTTTTACATTTTTACGTGTACTATTAAATATTTACATTATGTCTCGTACAAATGTTTTACTCCCTCGGTCCCAGATCAAGGGTCATCGGGGGAATTTCATGTTTCTTAAGAAATTTTTTAAAAAATGAATAAAAGTTAAATGTGGGATATGAAATAGTAGTTAATGATTGATTTATTTGTAAATATGTTAACTTTATAAAGGTATAATGAATGATTTTTTGTAATATGGGATATGGAATAGTAGTTAATGATTGATTTTTTTTTTTATAGCAGAGAGAATGAGTGGGAGAAATAGTAATTTAATGATTGATTTTTTTGTAGATATGTTAACTTTATAAGGATATAATGAATAGTTTTTTTGTAAATATATAGAGATGATAAGGGTATAAATATATTAAAAAATTTGCCATTTATGAAAAGGAACTCTTGGTCTGGAATGGACCAAAAGAAAAAGTAGAACCATTGGTCTGGGTCGGAGGGAGTATATTTTATGATGAGATTTGTACTTGTACCATTAAATATTATTCCCTCCGTCTCATAAAACCTTATCCATTTTGTTATTTTGGACGTTCCACTTTAAAGTTTCACTTTTCTAAAAAGGAAACTTTTTAATAATTCTTTATTCATGAGACTACTTATCATACTCATAACAACTATTCACTTACTATTCTTTACCTCATTTTCTCTCTCATACTTACTCACAACTTATTTTTCATTCTCAATAGTAAACAGATAACCTAAATGTGGGACGGAGGGAGTATAGGTTATGATGAGATTTGTACCTGTACCATTAAGTTTTTACCGTAAAAGCAGCAACAAAACAAATGCTCACATGAGCAATTCCAAATTAACTCTTAGAAAATGACCAGTTATGGACCCGCTTATGGCAAAGCAAAAGCAAATCCATCTAAAGCTTGAGTCCTTTTTAAGGGAATCTTCGATGGATGCATGTAGTTAAGGTATAGGTATTAAAATTAAATTTTGAAACATATGACACTATTTACATGATATCAAATTATCATCTACAATGATAATTATTAAGTCAATTTTTTTTAATTTTTGTTTTATTGAAATTATTTCACATTTAATATTTTTTATAATTAAATATACATCGATAACTAAATAAATGCTGAAGTTCAAATCACTTCAGCACACCACCATTTTCCGTCCGAAACAAACACTTGAACTTAATAAAGACTAAATTCATTCCCCTTAATGTCAGTCACTGAATACGTTCCTTTGGATACTCATAAATTCGAAAATACCCTTGAATAGTTTACAAAATAAGCAGTCCTTTAGTATTTCATCTTCTCGATCTCTCTCTACTCACTCTCTGGGCGTCTCTCCCTCTTTCCCAAAAACATCCCGCACTCTGCTACAAACAAAGCCATCATCACCTCACCCTCTCTCTTTTGCCATGGTTGTTGTCACCCCTCTCTCTTCTTCTATGGTCACCATTGCCGCTCTCTCTCTCTCTCTCTCTCTTCTCTCTTCTGCAAGCGGCCAATGAAGAGATTGCTTTGAAGAATCATGGCTCAGACGTCTTCCGCTGCAACTCATCTCGAACAGTTTGTCGACACTATGCCCATCAAAAAGGTAAAGGAATAAAACCATATCGAGATAACAGACTTGGTTGGATTCAATGTTTGGTAATATCACAATTATCTAGGGTTTAATTTACAAAATCATGATAGGGAATTGTATACGCTCTCTTCTTCTCAATCTCTCTAACAAAATTGACTTTTATTATTCAATTTTAACACTTCTCCACTAATTTGATTTATTATGATCAGAACAACATCCCACGAATAGCTGTGCCAGTCTCTCTCTTCTTCGGACATCTTCAAATACATGTACTAAATTTTCGATCTTTTTAGTGTTTGGTATTTGATTTTTAAGAATTATGTAATATACAGTTTGTAATTTCAACTGTTCAATGTCTTGAAGTTAAATATATTAATTGTTTGGATTTATGATGTGCGTTAACATGGCATTGAAATCTGTTGTCCAAGGTTTGTTATTGAGTTTAGATTTATTGCCTTTCAGTTTGTATATAGAACAGAAAGTACTTAGGAAGAATTTGGAGAAGATCAGAGCGGATGAATTTATGTTGAGTTAGGAATGCTATAGTGGCATATTTGATGAATTTGACAAATTATATAATTACGAAGCATATGAGTGCGTTGAAATTGCAGGTTTTGGGAAATGCCAAAGCTGCAGTAGCAGTAGCGTCAGTACTGATATTTAAAAATCCAATGCATTATGATGTGAATGGCGGGATTTAGTGGTTACTATTAGATAAGGTAAGCCATGAAACTGTTTATCAATACACGGTGCAAATCTTTTACTTTGGCCATGCATTTTTAGTTGTACTGCATTGAGAAATTAATGGAGGGAGAGAGAATTGGAATAAAAAATCAAAAGCAAAGAAAATAAAAGCAAAGCATATTATATGATTTGATTGTATAGGTTGATTGATTTTTTGTGTGATAGTGATGGTGGAGGATGATTTCAGTCACTCATTTTGATTATATTCATTACTTTGTATCAAACTTATGCCTGCAAATTCCACAAAGGAATAATATTGTGTCTAGAATCATTGACCTCATCTTTGCCATTACCAAAGGTAATGCATCTATTTGACATTTAATCATTTGTTAAATAGTAATTTCAACAAATTTATTTGCCTTGATTATATTAAAGTGTTTTTTTTTAAAAAAAAATTATGTCCTAATTCTAAATTCACAAGTGTGTCTGTTGGAGACTGAATTCTGAAGTTTTGAAACCGTTAGACGAAGAACAATGTGCAATTGATGTTTTCAAGTTGTTTGATCATAATTTTATTTTGCAGATATATATAAGTGAGTGCCCAACTGAAGAAAAATGATAAACCTGTCCAGAAAGGAAAAAGAGAATATAAAAAAAGGTACAACTTTGATTTTGATAGAAAGCTGACCTTATTTAGAATTTTTGATTTATTTCATATATTTTATTATTTTTATTTGGTGTTATGATTTTTTTATTACTTGCACATCGAAGCTTTAGATGCGTTTACTTGGGATTCTTTTCATGTGATTTTTAAAAAAGCAATGAGGGTATGGTATTTTTTTGAGGTTGAGGTTGAAGGATGGTGGTGTTTGTATCTAATTGGGATAATAGGTGCAAGTGTGATGGAAATAGTGATATGTTTCTTATATAATTGTAAGAATCAATGAAATTTGTTGAAGTTTTCATGCATGAAAGTATGAAACGAAGATGCATGTTCTTAGGATAGTGGTTATGGAACTTGGTGATTTAAACACAGCTCGATCGAAATATCTTCCCTTACTCGAAATTCCTTAATCGGTTGCATTATTTGCAACCGACTTGATCAGGGACATGTTTCATGCTTCACCAGATGCCCAACCAGACATCACGCAGGCAAGCACTTTGCTTGATTGGCCATTCATCTCCATGAATTTAGGTTAGTTGTAGATCATTTATCTATATAGAGATCATAGGTGGTGAACCTATACATACTGACGACCTTTATAATGTTTATTAATGGCAGGTGTGGTTTCAAGTTAATGGTCTTCTACCAACCTTCTACCAACCAGACGGCCTGCAGAAGTCATTACCTGACAGGCCACGAGAGATGCACCATGTTGACACACATGAAGGTGTGAATATCTTACTACTTTGACTGGCTTTTGGTACTAGAATCTAGACTAACATCATATTGTGCTGCCTTTTATAATTCACTTCAAGCATCAAGCTACAATGGACTCTTGAAGATAGACTTAAACCCACTCAGGGACAATCCTGAAATAGCTTTCATGCAGAGGGTATATTGGACTTTGTATTGACTTTGAATAATTCACTTGTATTTCTATGGTCGTACCGATTCTTCAGTATCAGAAGTTTGTAAATGAGTGTAACCTTCCTTTATCAGGATTGAGGTTTCATGTATCATTATTTAATTGACACCATTGGGGACTTTATGGTGTATTAGGAGGTTATTGTTGCTGTTGTTATTTCGTCTCTTCCTATAATTCTTTTATTGAGTGAAATGGTTAGACTTACTTTATTTGTGCTCTTTCGTCTCTTCCTATAATTCTTTTATTGAGTGAAATGGTTAGACTTACTTTATTTGTGCTCTTTCGTCTCTTCCTATAATTCTTTTACCGGAAGTGACTCTTATGATTTAGTTGTATTAGTGAAAATTTATGGTGAATTTTTGCTTAAACTGTTCGTTACCCATATTCCCATTAGTCCTTCTTTCCCTATTGATCTAGCATTTTAAAAATGTCTACTATTATTATTCTCTAAAGCCATAAAAGTGATGCACTAAGTTAAGATAGAAAGTAATATTTTTCAGTGTGATTTGATCATTTTCAACTTTCACCTACTTATAGATACATTATAACTAATGTATGATGTTGAATGGTGAGACTTAAAATGTCAAATTTAAAGATAAATGACATATTTGTTTTTTTTGCTGCTATAGAATGGACCGTAGCTCCCGATACTCTTGGCTTTGCTTTATCAAGATCATTGTAAAATTCTTTGTGTTCCAGAATGTCATGTTTGTTCATAGTCTCACTTACATCTGTCCACGTGACTTGTATATTTGTTGCACGCTCAATGAGTTCTCCCCCCCCCCTCAAATTATGCCACATGGGAGAATGATGGAGATTACTTAAAAAAGTTGCCAGCAAAGGGCAATTAAATGGTTATAGAATGCACTTCTAATAGTGATGGTGAGACTCAGTTCTGTGAAGGTTACAAGTGAACTAAGGAAAAATGATACCCCTTTCAGACTTCTACAAGACTATGCTTATGATGATAGTTCAGAAAATGTTGATGACCCGTGTCTTGAAGGTGTTAGTCGTACATCTGTGTCACTATCAACTGGGGCTGGTGCTAAAAGTACATATGGGCACCCAACAAATTTAGGAATCAAGCAATGACAATTAATGAAAGTTAGTATCAATCACATTGTTTTTAAAAAGGCCTCTGTTCAGCCATGTTCAATTTTATATTGTTATAATAGTACTTATAAATTATATAATATCAATAAATTTATTGAAATATATTTAATCTTATTTGTCCCTAGGATGACACTAACTCCTTCATATCTATTGTTTCCATTGATTATCTCTTATGCGATAACAATTAATAAAAGTTAGGGTCAATCAATGTCTCATGTTGTGTACAATTTTTTTTTCCAAAATTTATAATATTATTTCATTAATATTTTTGTCAGTTTATTGAAAATTACTGTCATAATTATTACTTTTATCTTCATCTATATTTTTTCACATGGCTAACTTTGCTTAAAATATTAACTTTCTTTGAAATAATTTTTTGTCCGTACATTTAATGCACGGGTGTAGCACTAGTTAGTGTTAAATAATAATTGAATACTAATCGAATATAAAATAAAGTAAAATAAAATATGCATACTTAATAAGTAAAAAAGTAATTCTTTTTCCATTGAAAAATTAATAATTTAATTTTGTGCTTTATAAATATACAAAAGAATAAAACAAAAATAAAATGTAAATGTTAAATAAATAATTAAATGATATAAAAAGATACTTGACAAAGTGAAGGAGTTGATATCTCCTTAGGCCATCTCCATCGGTGACGACTCTCAAGTGAGAGTCACCCCCCAAAAAAAAAAAAGAAAAAGCAAAGGAAAGTCACGAAATGCCATGACTCGGTAATCACAACCGTCGGTTGACCTAGGTTGTGCAATTTCTTTTTTTTTTTTTTTTTTTGATCTAATTATTTTGATTTTGTATTTATATAAATATATTTTTAAAATTAATATATTTTATATATTAATTTTATTTTTAAAAGGTGGGGTTGGGTTGGGTTGGGTCGAGGTCACTGATGGGAGTATAAATTATATAAGGTTGGGTTGGATTGGGTTGGGTGAGAGAAATTAATATTTTATTTGAGGTTGGGTTGGGTCAGGGTCACGGATGGGGATGATCTTAATGTGGATATCAAAATTTGATTTTGATACCCACCGTTGAATTGGAGTTGCTCTTTTTGTACCAAAAAATAATATAAAATTGCTGTGAATAAATATTTCAGCATTTTTCTCAAATGGTGAAGAGTATAGGGAACGTATTTCGACAGATAATTTCACATTCATAGGTATCAAGAAAACGGTCTTGACTTTTTTTGAAGATTGGTATTGATAGTAATTTTAATAGTGTATTAATAATAATATTTAAAATATTATTATGATAATATTTTTTCTTATTTTTTGGTCAAATTCAATGAATGAAAACATAAAACTAAAGGAAAGAGTTTGTTTTTAGGATGAGCGGAATATGTGAGTCAACAATTTGAGCAAATGTGTGCAAGTACAAGTATGAAAACTGGTTACCTATTAGGGATCTATTAAGAACGGCAACGGATTGTGTTTGGATCGGATTGATCATAATTTGAACTCGATCTTGATCTTAACTCGATTTGATCTGAAAAGTGAAGAATTCGCGATAAATTCGATTCGACTCGAATTATATTAAAAGTTTAGCCCAAATTTGTTTGAGCAAATTTTATTTTTAATCACGAAGTTGAATGTTATACGGAGAATAGTTTAACATCATCAACATCTCACTTACAAACACATATAAAGAAATGCAATTTAGGAAAATATTAAATATTTTTTTATTTATATTTTAGATTAACCTTTTATTTAGGGTTCGGTCGGATGAGATCGCGATTCGGTCGGATCAGTAGTGTTCGAGTCGTATTGGATCAGGTTTCGATCGGATTGACAGCATGATCGGAATCCGATTAAATTTTAAAAATTGCAAACCAAACCCTAATTTTTTGGATCAGACTGCGTTTCCCATACCTGTTACCGATCTTTTTTCTATCACTAAATAAGCAAATAGCAACTGCTCCAGGCCTAAAGCCCAAACGCGAAGCCCAAACCCAAACTCAATCCAAAAGCCCAGTCCACTAATTTAGAAAATTTTGAAAAGGGAGCCAAACTTGGCCAGAAGCTACGAAAGGGGGCCTCTGCCCGAACCATAATGTCCCCAAATCCTTTGATCCCGATTAGCAACTTTCCCAATTGGGTAATCATTCTGAAAGATCATACGACAGTTACACAATTCTAATTTGTTATAAAAGGGATAAAAAAGTACTCCCTCGTCCCACGTAAATATTAGCTTTTGGACAATTTGATGTAACTTTTATCAATAATTTAAATATAAAATAATGATCCTAATAAAAATTTAAAAATTGTTATTGAAAATATTATTGATCGTGATAAAATAATAAATTTTAAAATTTTTATTAGTATCATTATTTTTTATTCAAATTATTAATCAAAAAAGTTACATCAATTTGATTTATAGTTCACGCTCACGTTGTACGAGGGAGGGAGTATTATATAGTGCAAACTTTACCAAAATCAAGGAAGTCAAAAGCTAATAAAATGATCATTTGTAGTAGTATACTGACATTTATCAAAAGTTGAAGGCGATGAAAACAACTTTCAAAATTAGAGGTCAAAGTGACCCCTTGCCACTAACACCTTCTTTATCAACAATCCAATTCAATCGAATTCAACAATATAATATTATTTCTCTCTATTTTACATATATCATCTACAATTCAAATCAATCTCCTTCATTTTTTGACTTTATTCACAATCCAATCCAACCAATCAACCCAACTCAAATATTATTTATTCTTTATTTTTTATTATATATATTATTAATCTCATTTTTTGTTTTGTAATAAATTTATATAATTTTTATATTACTAAATTTATATAATGAATTTGGGCACCAGCAGCGTGGACATCAGCAGCACCTGGGCACCAGCAGCCTGGGCACCAGCAGCGTGTGTAATGCCCCGAGCCCGAAGACCGGGTCGAAACGCTATCAGATTTGACATACTAGCCCCACAAACCACCACAAGTCTTTTCAGCACGTGTTGTCCTCACTTACATGCTCACTGAGAAACTTTTCAGTGGGTCACCCATCCTAGAATTTCCCCAAGTCAAGCACGCTTAACCTTGGAGTTCTTATAAGATGAGCTTCCGAAAAGAAGATGCATCTTGGTGTGAGTATCACTAATCAAATCATATCAAACATATCAGGCACACACATTTTTGGAGATGTTACAATCTCCCCCACTTAGGATCCTTGCCGTCTCCGGCAAGGCCTACTTGGATCGAAACCCCGGGCAGTGTGGATCCAAGAGGGGCTCGTACAGATTCAAGAGGTGACTCCCACCGACTCCGCAGTGTGCACTTTGTTCCGCACAGCACTTTGCTCCACGCTTCTGGTCGGGTCCCGCTCTGATACCATTTGTAACACCTCGAGCCCGAAGATCGGATCGGAACGCTATCAGATTTGACGTACTAGCCCCACAAACCACCACAAGTCTTTCCAGCACGTGTTGTCCTCACTTACATGCTCACTGAGAAACTTTCCAGTGGGTCACCCATCCTAGAATTTCCCCAGGTCAAGCACGCTTAACCTTGGAGTTCTTATAGGATGAGTTTCCGAAAAGAAGATACATCTTGGTGATATGAGTAGCACTAATCAAATCATATCAAACATAGCAGACACACACATTTTTGGGGATGGTACAGCGTGGGCACCATAATAAATTTGGTCTCTAATTATAGAGGATAAAAAAATAAAAATTTATATTTTTTATTTTTTATTTTAATAAAATTATAAATGATATAAGTTAAAAGTAAAAAAGTTAAAGTTAAAAATCCACAAACCAATTGTTGGTGGACAAGTGTTCTACTTTTCAAAACAAATTGGATCACAATCTAGATTGGTTGGGCAATGTAGATCAGCAATCCATGTGATTTTTTTTTAAACAATTTTCTTGTCTTGTAGTGATCAATCTTGGCATGAGATTGTTGATAAATGAGGTCCAAGGTGGCTTCGCTACTGCATCTGAAATTGTCTATGGCTTAGAACAAGTGAGGCAAAACTCACAAGGTGAGACGAAACTCACAAGTGTTGGCCTTAGTGTTGGCAACACTAACAACAGCACACACCAATTCTAGAAAAACACAAATAAATAGAAATAAATCTAATTTGTAGCGAAAGAATTAAAACAATACACAAGAATATAATTTTTATCAAGTTATATAAATATATAAGTTGATGGGTGCCAGGAGGGCAAGACCTTTCTATTAATAATATGAATTCAATACAAGGTCGAAGAAGTTCCTTAATGATAAACAATCATTAACATAAGGAACAACATATAAAAGAACTCTCTCTGAAAATGAACACTCAAAACCTTACAAAAATATGAAAATCTAAATGAAATTTTCGAGTGTCGGACTGAGTGTTGGCAACACTTGAGAGCAGAATTCTATTTCTTGTGCAGATTTGCGTTTTCTGAATTGGATGATCTTCAATGAAGATCCACTGCACTATTTATAGGCCACAAATACTTGGAGCCTACTCAAAATGATCAGCAACAGCCTTGGAGTTTGTTTCCTCCATTTTAGCCAACTCGCCTCAAATGTAGGAGACTTAGTCTTCTCTTGCTTGTACCTCTCAGCTGTAGATGCCTTGTACTATGACTTGTTCTCCCCCTGAATAGCTAGATAATATCTCTTTTTGCTTGGTCATTAATTAAACAAATAAATACATATTTATTTGTTAATTTTTTCCTCTTCTTCGAACGCCTGGACAGTTTCTGAGGACCTATTCAAGCTCATTTTAAGCAGACTAACTACTGTTATTTAAACATTAATTTCCACATTATTATTTGTGAAAAATACAGTAACTATTTCAGTGTTGTCAAATCCAAATGGCAACACTGGTTTGCAACACTGATTTGCAACACTTGGGACAACATTCATGGCAACACATGATCTTAACATTAACAGCATCAATATAAGCGAGGATAAACCTCTAAAATGATAATTTCTGGCATATTATACAAATAATTTGTACTCCCCCGTCTTATTTATTTTATACTTCAAAATTTTTATTTTTGAGTGTTTCAATTTATAATTCAAAACTCAAATAAAAAAAAAGAAGTTTATAATACAGTACTTTTTTATTCAAAGATTCTCATATATTATACTTACAACAACTATCAACTTATTTTTTTCTCTACCTACTACACACTTTCGACACTCACAATCACAACACATTACCCCGCTTTCTACATTTTATATAAAACACACCTCTTTAATTTTTGAGCCCAAATTGTTGTGAAGCATAGCAAAAAATGGGGGGGGGGGGGGTTATTTAAAAAAATAAGTATCAACTTAAACAAATTATATACTTCTTCCTCCCGTTCGACCCGTTCGAAAGGACATAAATTTTCTTTTTGGGCGTCCCAATTTGAAAGGGCACAACCCAAAATGAAAAGTTTTTTATTACTTCTTTATTTGTAGGACTCACTTGTCATACTCTCACAATAAATATCCACTAACTCTTTCCTACCCCACTTTCTCTTTCCTACATCACCTTTCACTCACAACATTTATTTCACTATACTCCCTCCGTCCCACAACAATCTGCAAAAAGATCCCTTTTGGACGTTCCACAATAATCTGCACTTTTCTAAAATGGAAATGAGACCCACTTCTCTCTACTCATAACCATTACCCACTTACTCAACTTTCTCTCTCCTACCCAACCATCTACACTCACAACACATCAACTTTTTCATCTTTTACCTAATTTCTGCACCCTTCCAAAAAGTGCACATTTAAGTGGGAAGGAGGGATTACTTTTTCTCTTTCCTACATCGCTTTTCTTAATTTTCGTACAAAGATACAAAAATGTCCTTTCAAACGTTTCAAACGAGACGGAGGGAATATAAAATATTAACGTGGAACAAAACCGAGATAATTTATAGAAACCTTACACTTAAATCTGATGAAATATCAGACCAATATGGACAAATCTGTAAAGTCAAGCCGAATCTCAGTGATGTCGTAAAAAATACTATTCTTTAGAAGATCGCAATAGGATTTTAATATAAAAAAAATTAAAAGTTATTCTTTCTTGATATTAATATATAAACGGCATAAAAAGGAATTAAAAGTTATACTTTCTTGATATTAATATACTCCCTCAGTCTTATACACGTAAGCATATTTTGACATGAACAATATAAATCGAGATATGAACATGGGCTTATCCGAATCAGGCCAAAATGGGTTGAGCCATAAACATAATTCAATATACCAGCATTGAGGCTCAAGTAATTGGGCCGAGGTATCTTCCTCGTATGCCGAGGAACATCTCCTCGGCCTTAAATCAACGGTGGACTCTTCGTACCTGGCTTATCCTACTCCGAGATGTCACAAATGACGAGGAAATAAATGTTCTCACCTCGGCATATTATCAAATGACGAGGAGAGAGAATGGTTTATCCCAGTATATTACTTTGCCGGCCAATCATCAAATGACGAGGAAGCAGAATCATTCACCTCGGCCTAATTGCCAAGGCCGAGATAAAACATTCATGTTCCTCGGCGTTTCGGCTAGCAGATTACACAGTCCTTATCAAACAAGGATTCTACAATCATGATCCAATCAGGATTACAATCACCAACACCAATTCAAGTCAAACAATGACTCCTTAACAGATATAATTCTCTTAAGATTATATCTTATCTCTTTACAAGTTCACTTCAATATGGATTCTATCAATCCATCCCTACAAATACAAGCCCCACGGCTCATTATTTGGTACGTTACTTTTTATGATACAGAAACTCTGTCAATTTAGTTTCTCACATACAAATCGTGAACTTACTCTCACGCCGGAGGGCCTTTAGCCGGATCCGCCCCGGCTTAGTTTACGTGTTTTCTCTTATTTTCAGGCCTTGCAATCACCGGAGCATTCATCGCTTGGATTTGGGCTGATTTGACGATTTTGGCATCATCAATTGGTTCCATTGCCGGGAAATCGATTCAAACACCCTTTGTTTGGCCTGGAAAAAGCTCGCTAAAAGCCAATTTTCTTGCTGAAAATCTGTTGTATTTCAACGGAAATTCTTGCTCCGTTTGGGCTCTGTTCTTGAAATCGCCGGATTCTGCAAAAATTCAGCCGGAATCTGCAAATCCGTGTCTGAAGCGAGTTTTTGGCCTGAATTTTTTGTGTTGGAAAAATCACAATTGGCCGTTTGTTTGTGGTCAAAATTTGCTCTAATTTTGGCCATAAATTTGGATCTATTGGAAATCGTGATTTTTGGGAAATTTGCACTTGGTAATTTGTTGTTGATTCGAAATGGACGGACAATTCACAAGTGTAACTGCTGAGGACCAAACCCAAGTGAATGGGGTTAACACAGGTGCCGAGGAGCTACCTCCTCCTCCTCCTCTACCTCAGCCAGACGCCCCTCCTCCCCTCGCCATGACTCTTCGTTCCAAGGGTCAGGCGAATGCCGAGGGAGAGGGTGCTGAGCTTCCTCGTCCTACTCGTCCTCGTGGGAAGCAAGTGGGAAGGAAGAAGACAAAGAATGCCGACGCCGGTCAAGCAGGAGGAACTCAACCCATTGACCGACGCTCTTTGTTACATAAACAAATGGAGACGTTGCAAAGGATGTACGAGACACAAGCTGCTCTTTTGCAATTGGACCCAAATCATTCAATGGCTGAATTCATGATGCCGTCTATGGGCAACTCTCTCGGAAGGGAGCAAGGTGAGCAACGAGCTCTCCCCTCGAACCTGCTGAACCACCAAAGCAAAATCCCCGAGAACCTACCCGTCCTCGGCATGACAGTAAGAAGAAGGATCATGTGGTTGACCTGAGAAGCCACTTAACTCCCAAGGAAGAGGAAGTGAACTCACGGGACCTAAGAACAAGGCTCAGTCTAAACAGGCGAATGTCACCACCTCGTCTCGTCATAGCACCTCGGCGTCCTGATTCTCCTCGTCCTCGTCGACATCGTCCTGATTCTCCTCGACCTCGGCATCGTCGTGATTCTCCTCGACCTGGTCGATTTGTTAGACCGAGGACCCCGGAACCATATAAAATGATACTTGGTGGCCAAGACCTGGAGCCAAGGCATGATAGGGCACCCTCCAAACGGGACAGCCACCGACACGAAGCGGAACACAGTAGGGTAAATGGTCGTTCCAAGGACAAATCGACCCGCAGCTCCCAGCGAAGCACCCGCTCTAGCAGCGACAAGGGAGTGGAAACCAAACAATGGGAGCTGTTAAAACAAAGACTTGATGACATGGAGATGGGAAAGAAATTTGATGACGATGACTTTGACTGGGCAACTCGTCCGTTCTCCTTGAGGATAACAGCGGCACCACCTAATCCTCACCTTAAGATCCCTAATTTTGAAAAATACAACGGAACCACGGACGCAAAGGACCATGTGCAAAGTTTTGAACAAACCATGAACCTCCTCACGGTAGCTGATGACATGCTTTGCAAAGATTTCGCGAGCACCTTCTCCGAAACAGCCCCGACTCCGGTTCCGTGAATCGAAAAAGGTTGCATCGATACCGGAGAGGCATGAGGAGGATGTTTCTAAACCACTTTGCCACTAGGGAGGAGAAAGATGAGATTAGTGACCTTGCCAATATTGAGCAAGGAAAGGGAGAGACCACCCTTAGCTACTACAACCGGTTCGAAAAATGGCGGACCAAGTCGAAGAGAGCCTCACCGATAGGGAGGTCATTGTTTGTTTCAACTACGGATTGAAATCTCGGTCCCCTCATTTATGAACTCTCCGCCCTGGAGCCTAAGTCCAAGTCCGAGTTATACCATGTGGCATACGCCATCAGAATGGCCGAGGACAAAAGCAAGAAAAGAGGATCCGGCAAGGCGGAAACAGAAACGACGGGCACTCGCTTAATGATAATGGGAACGGTAAGGGATCCAAGGGGAAGAACAGAACAAGAGGCACAGAGAAACCTGAGGTGTTCACCCCCTAACCAAACCCATTTCAGAAATCATGCAGCTAGTAAATCTTCCACCTCCCCGTCCACTAAGTGATAAACCAAAGTACCCTCCACTACAAGAAAAACAGGTTTTAGCGACGGAAATTAGCGACGGACCAAATTCTGTCACTATTAGCGACGGAATAGCGACGGATTAACGACGGAAGCAAAATAAAACGAAAAAATCAGTTACCGACGGATTTAGCGACGGATTAGCGACGGATTTTAGCGACGTACATGAATCTCGTCACTAATCTGTCGCAATAGTGGCGCCAAAAAAGCCCGCCCATTTTAGCGACGGATTTAGCGACGGAATAACGACGGATTACAAATTATTTTAGCGACGGATTTTTTCTGTCGCTAAATAAATAAAAAATAAATAAATATTTTTTCTTTTTAAAATTAGCGACGGATTTAACGACGGATTTAACAAAAATAATTTACCGACGGAATTATTCTGTCGCTAAATAATAAAAAATAAACAAATATTTTTCTTTTAAAATACCGACGGATTTAGCGACGGATTTTACAAAAATAAATTAGCGACGGATTTAGCAACGGAAATTTTTTTTTAAAAAATTAACTTTTTCTAACTTTTTTTATGTAACTTTTGGAAAAAAAAATTCAAAACTAAAAAATGTCCAAAATATTTATTTCTATTTATAAAAAATAAAAAAAAACTATACATTTATAAATAAAAATTAAAGAATTTTACCCGTCCATGATTTCTTTATTATACTTTCATTTTTTTAGTTTTTCTAACTTTTTTATATAACTTTTTGAAAAAATATCAATACTAAAAATTTCCAAAATATTTATTTATATTCATAAAAAATAAAAAAAACTATACATTTATAAATAAAAATTAAAAAATTTTACCCGTCCCTGATTTTTTTATTATACTTTCATTTGTTTATTTTTTTCTAAATTTTTTTATATAACTTTTTGAAAAAAACTTCAATACTAAAAAGTGTCCAAAATATTTATTTATATTCATAAAAAATAAAAAAAATTATACATTTATAAATAAAAATTAAAGAATTTTATCCGTTCCTGATTTTTTTATTATACTTTCATTTGTTCATTTTTTTTCTAACTTTTTATATATAACTTTTTGAAAAAAACTTCAATACTAAAAAGTGTCCAAAATATTTATTTATATTCATAAAAAATAAAAAAACTATACATTTATAAATAAAAATTAAAAAATTTTATCCGTCCCTGATTTCTTTATTATACCATATAGGGTATACCCTATATCCTATACCCTATGCCCTATACCTTATACCCTATACCCTATACCCTATAGGGAATACCATATACCTTATACCCTATAGGGTATACCCTATACCCTATGCCCTATGCCCTATGCCCTATGCCCTATAGGGTATACCATATACCTTATACCCTATAGGGTATATCCTATAGGGTATAGGATATATCCTATACCCTATAGGGTATACCCTATACCTTATACCCTATAGGGTATACCATATACCCTATACCCTATAGGGTATACACTATAGGGTATACTCTATAGGGTATACCCTATACCTTATACCCTATAGGGTATACCATATACCATATACCCTATAGGGTATACACTATAGGGTATACTCATAGGTATATATAATATACACCCTATAGATATATCCTATACATAGGATATACCTTATGTGGTTTAGGGTATATCTATATAGGATATACCCTATGTGTATGGTATGTGGTATACCCTATAGGGTTTATATACCTATACTTATACCCTATACCCTAGGTATACCCTATGTGGTATAGGATATACCCTATAGGGTATATGGTATAGGGTATACCATATAGGATATACCCTATACCCTATACCCTATACCCTATACCTTATACCCTATAGGATATACCATATACCCTATACCCTATAGGGTATACCCTATAGGGTATATCCTATAGGGTATACCCTATAGGGTATACCCTATAGGATATGCCCTATAGGGTATAAGGTATAGGGTATACCCTATAAGGTATACCCTATACCCTATAGGGTATAAGGTATAGGACATAGGGCATAGGATATAGGGTATACCCTATAGGGTATAGGGTATACCATACCCTATAGGGTATACCCTATACCCTATACACTATAGGGTATACCATATATCCTATATCCTATACCCTATACCCTATAGGGTATAAGGTATAGGGTATACCCTATATGGTATACCCTATACCCTATAGGGTATACCCAATAGGGTATAAGGTATAGGGCATAGGACATAGGTTATAGGGTATATGGTATAGGGCATAGGGTATACCATATAGGGTATAGGGTATACCCTATAGGGTATAGGGTATATGGTATACCCTATAGGATATAGGGTATAGGGTATAGGGTATACCCTATAGGGTATACCCTATACCCTATAGGGTATACCCTATAACCTATAGGGTATACCCTGTAGGGTATACCCTATAGGATATAAGGTATAGGGCATAGGGCATAGGATATAGGGTATACCCTATAGGGTATATGGTATAGGGTATACCCTATAGGGTATACCATATATGGTATAGGGTATAGGGTAAATGGTATACCCTATAGGGTAAATGGTATACCCTATAGGGTATACCCTATACCCTCTAGGGTATAGGGTATACCTTATAGGGTATACCCTATAGGGTAAAGGGTATATGATATACCCTATAGGGTATATGGTATACCCTATAGGGCATAGGGCATAGGGTATAGGGTATATGGTATACCCTATAGGGTATAGGGTATAGGACATAGGGCATAGGGTATAGGGTATATGGTATACCCTATAGGGCATAGGGTATAGGGTATATGGTATACCCTATAGGGTATAGGGTATAATGTATATGGTATAGGGCATAGGGCATATGGTATATGTTATACCCTATAGGGTATAGGGTTTACCCTATAGGGTATACCCTATAGGATTTAGGGTAGGGTATACCCAATATCCTATGTCTTATACCCTATAGGGTATATCCTATACCCTATACCCTATGCCCTATGCCCTATAGGGTATACCCTATATCCTATGCCCTATACCTTATACCCTATACCCTATAGGGTATACCCTATACCCTATACCTTATAGGGTATTATTAAGTATTATTATTAATTATATAATATTATTATTAAGTATTATTATTAATTATATAAAAATAATTATTAATATATTCAATTATTTAATTGAATAATTAATAATAGCATCATTATTACTAGTTATTATTAATTTTATTATTAATTATATAATAATAATTATTAATATATTCATTTATTTAATTGAATAATTAACAATAGCGTCATTGTTATTACTAGTTATTATTAAGTATTATTATTAATTATATAATATTATTTTTATTAATTATATAATATTATTATTAATATTATTATTAATTATATAATAATAATAATTAATATATTAAATTATTTAATTGAATAATTAACAATAGCATCATTATTATTACTAGTTATTATTAATATTATTATTAATTATATAATAATAATTATTAATATATTCAATTATTTACTTTTTTTAATATTATGTATTATTACTAGTTATTATTAATATTGTTATTAAGTATTATTATTAATTATATAATAATAATTATTAATATATTCAATTATTTAATTGAATAATTAACAATAGCATCATTATTAGTATTATTATTAAGTATTATTAATAATAATTTTTTAAAAAATAAAAGTATATAATATAAAAATATTTACTTTTTTGATATTATGTATTATTACTAGTTATTATTAATATTATTATTTATTATTATTATTAATTATATAATAATAATTATATATTCAATTATTTAATTGAATAATTAACAATAGCATCATTATTAGTATTATTATTAAGTATTATTACTAATAATTTTTAAAGAAATAAAAATATATATTATAAAAATATTTACTTTTTTGATATTATATATTATTACTAATTATTATTATTATTATTATTAAGTATTATTATTAATTATATAATAATAATAATTTTATATTCAATTATTTAATTGAATAATTAACAATAGCATCATTATTAGTATAATTATTAAGTATTATTACTAATAATTTTTAAAGAAATAAAAGTATACTAATTATATATTCAATTATTTAATTGAATATTTACTTTTTTGATATTACGTATTATTATTAGTTATTATTAATATTATGATCCATGTGGTTATTTAATACCCAATAAACTAATGACACGTGGCATTGTTTTATTGGGTCTCAAATAATCACGCGGATCATGAGCTAAACTAAATCCTACCATTCACACATTCAATCCAACGGTCCACAATTTTTCTAAACAAAACCAATAATTTCTCTCCTCATTTCTCTCTCTTTATTTTGAGTTTATCAAAATAAACAACCCACGCTGCATGCCTACCCACGCCTATCCGTCTTCTTCTCTCTCATTCTTCTCATTTCTCTCTCTTTATTTCTCTGTCAAACAACATTCCATGGATTCCGACTTGTTCTCACTACCCTTCATTCTTCTCTCCGTCAAACAACCCGTCTCCCAGCCTTTTTCCATATTCCCCTTCTTCGTCGCCGTCGCCTTATTCCATGGATTCCGACAAACTAAAGCATCAACCCACTACCCTTCATCGTCTCCGGCGACGGCGATGGCAACGATGGATCCGCGGGCCACGAGTCGTCCCCCAACCCCTTGATCCGCCGTTCCCTCTCAGCGTCTTCTTCTCTCTCTCTCCCCAACGCCGTCTCCTTCTCTCTCTTCCCCAACGCCGTCTTCTTCTCTCGTAAATCGGTTCGTGTGTGTGTGTGTGTGTGTGTGTGTGTGGATCTCGAGGTCCCCATCGTGACCGCTACCTCGGATCCCAGGCTCGAAGGCCTCGTTTCTTGGCGCGTAAATGACGGTGCGGATGTGGGATTCGTCGGTGGGAGTGACAATGACAAGAGGTCGAGGATTGGAGGTGGAGTTGAATCTTATGTTGTTGATGGAAAATTGCCATATAGATTGGAAAGAAGAGTTTCTTGGGGTGTAAATAATTTGAGAAATGGAGGTGGAGTTGTTGGAGTAAAGATCATGGCAATGAATGAAATCTTGAGGAGCAGAATCAAGAATGGAAAAGATGCGTACGCAAATGAGACCGAGAAAATATGAGCTAGGAAAATAAAGAGTTTAGACTTCATTTTTTGGGGGAGGTTTGATTTGATGTTGGACGTGTGATATTGGTGGTGGGGGTGGTGGTGGTGGTGGTGGTGGTGTTGGTGGTGGTGATTGTAATTGTTGAAACATGACGGACTGATTTGAGAATAAACTATGTTAATGGATTGATTTGAGAATAAATTATGTTAAGGAACTGATTTGAGAATAAAATATGTTAAGGGACTGATTTGACAATAATAGAACTAAGGGACTGATTTGACAATAATAGAACTTAAGGGACTGATTTACGAATATTTACAAAATATATATATATATATATATATATATAATTTTTTTAATAAAAAATATCAAATTAGCGACGGAAATATCCGTCGGTAATTTGATATATCAAAAATAAAAAATATTGAAAAAAGAAAAATTAAAAAAATTAAAAAAATGGTGAAAATTTGGAATAAATTTTAGCGACGGAAATTTCCGTCGTTAAATCCGTCGTTATTAATGTCGCCAATACATTAATTTTGTCGTTCCTCTTCAACATTTAGCGACGGATTTTTGAGTTTTAGCGACGGAATTATCCGTCGTTACCTTAACGACAGCCCAAAAATCTGTCGTTAATATTTAGCGACAAGGGTTTTAGCGACAGATTTTTTCCGTCGCTAATCCGTCGCTAAATGTCTTTAGCGACGGATTTTTGGCTTTTAGCGACGGATTTTTCCGTCGCTAAAACCTGTTTTTCTTGTAGTGCTCGTGACACTTCAAAATACTGTGATTTCCACAAAGACAACGGCCACACCACGGATGGCTGTTGGGCCCTCAAGAGGATAATACAACGGTGGGTCGACGAGGGAAAGCTGGACCGCTATGTCATGAAGAAGGATGGAAAGCAGAAGCGAAAGGAGGAGAAAAGTGAAGATGACGACAAAAGTGAAGACGGAGAACGTAGGCCTCCCAGGGCCAAATTGCATGTGATCCGTGAAGAAGTTACTTCCACCAGAAAGCTGAGGGACCAGATCCATGAACTAAGCAAAGTGTACCACGTGCCTGCTTGGATTCATAAGGCAGAAGAGGTCATCAGTTTTTCACCAACGAACTGGCAGGGAGCCGTGCTGCCCGTGAACAACCCTTGGTGATAAAGGGTCGAATTGACAATGTGGAATCAGATAGATTACTTGTGGACACGGGGGCCTCCCGTGACATTCTGTATTATTCCGCTTTCCAACAGATGGGATTGAAAGACACTGTACTGGAACCATATCATGGTAGGCTCGAAGGATTCACCAACCATAAGGTTGGAGCTAAGGGGACCGTGGAACTAGAACTTGAAGTCGGTGAACATCCCTTCCTAGCCAAGGCCACAGTCAATTTCGTAGTCATGGATTTGACTAGTGATTATCATGCAATCATAGGCATTCCAAGTCAAGCTAAACTTGGGATGGTGGCCTCCCTTCCCCACCAACGAGTTAAATTCCCCACTCGTGCTGGAATAGGATGTGTGAGGGCAACCCCCAAAGACTTCTTGGAACATGTCGTGAAGAAGCGTAAAGAAATCCAAAAGTGTGGAGATAGATACCCCCGAGGAAAACATCAAGATCTCAAAGTCTCAGAAAACCACCGAAACTAGCTCCAGAATGAGCTATATCCGTGAGGTGCTTGATGATGAGGAAGAGTCTATGGTCCTAGAAATTACAGATGACCAAGGCATAATCCTACCTGTACCTGAGGAAGAGCCTATGGTCCAAGAAATTGCAGATGACCAAGGCATAGTTCCGCCCATCTCCGAGGAAGATCCCATTCTCATCAACGGCCAGAACTCGGGGGCCAACCATGACCTAGGGAAGGTCGATCTTCCCGACGTTGATAAACTTATGGAGGAAGAAGGCCTCAATGTGAACGACAACGAAGGGAGGAGAATTAGAGAAATTATTATCGAGTCTCTAGAATTTCGAGACGGTCCTGAAATGAAGCCTGTAGATGAGCTGGAAGAGGTAGTCATCAATCCTGACTATCCTGAACAAAAATTAAACTCGGGGCCAACTATCTCCGTAAGAGAAAGAAAGAATCATCTCCTCTTGAAAACAAATTTCTCGACGTTTTTGCCTGGAGAGTCGAAGACATGAGGGGAATCAATGAAGAAGTAGCCCTCCACCGCCTAGAAGTTGATCCTTTGGCGAAGACCATCTCCCAGACAAGGAGAAACTTTGCAAGGGACAAGGAGGAAGCTATTAAGGAAGAGGTGCAGAAGTTACTTAGCGCTGGAATAATTCGTGAAGTCAAGTACCCCGTTTGGGCCGGCCAACGTAGTTATGGTGAAGAAGCAAAATGGGAAGTGGCGTATGTGTATAGACTTCACCGATCTCGAACAAGGCTCGCCCCAAGGACGCCTATCCTCTTCCTGCACTGACAAGTTGGTTGACTTCATTGCTGGACACCAAACTCTTAGCTTCCTAGATGCCTATTCAGGCTATCATCAGATAAAAATGGCGGAAGAGGACATCGAGAAGACGGCCTTCCAAACACCTGGGGGAAATTACTGTTACATCATGATGCCCTTTGGGCTCAAGAACGCGGGTGCCACGTACCAACGAATGGTGAACCAAGTATTTGAAGCTCAAATAGGTCGCAACATGGAAGCCTATATTGATGACATGGTCATAAAGACCAAGGAGGGCAGTCACGCTCCTGACCTGGAAGAGACAATTAACAACCTCCGAGCTAATAACATGAAGCTGAATCCAAGCAAGTGCGTATTTGGAGTAACGGCGGGAAAGTTCCTAGGCTTCATGGTATCTCAAAGGGGAATAGAGTCCAACCCTGAAAATATCAAGGCACTCATTGACATGAAGGAACCTACCACCATCAAGGAGGTTCAAAGATTAAATGGAAGAATAGCGGCCCTTGGAAGATTCATCGCCAAATCTGCCGAAAAGTCACTGCCCTTCTTCAAGGTATTGAAGGATACCAAGAGCTTCTCTGGACTCCCGAATGCTCAAGCATTCCTCCGATTGAAGAAGTACTTGGGTTCCCCTCTCTTGCCTGCCAGTCCGACTACGGAGAGATGTCGTATGTCTTCCTAGCCGCCACCGATCATGCCGTCGCCGCACTGCCCTAGTTCTAATGACGAAGGAATTCAGAAGCCCGTCTACTATGTCTCTAAGGCACTGTCTGACGTGGAAAGAAGATACTTTAATGTGGAGAAGATAGCGTACGCGCTAGTCATTGCATCAAGGAAATTACGTGCCTATTTTTCTGCACATCCTATCACCGTATATACGAATGAACCACTGAAGAAGATACTCCCTCCGTCCCACCCGAATTTGGACAAAGTTACTTTACACGGAGATTAAGGAAAAGGTAAATGTTGTGAGTGTAATTTAAAAATAGGAGAGAGAATGAGTGGAGGGAATAGTAAATTATAATGGTGTTGTGAGTATTAAAATAATGTAGGAGAGAGAATGAGTGGAGAGAATAGTGATTTAAGGTTTCCATTTTGGGCCGTCCAAATTCGGATGGGACGCCCAAAAAGGAAATTTGTCCAAATTCGGGTGGGACGGAGGGAGTATTACATAAGTTGGACGGCTCCGGATGTCTCCTTAATTGGTCCATCGCTCTTACCGAGTTTGATATCACCTACCAACCAAGGAAGACCCTCCTGGCATAGCCTTTGGTTGACTTCATGGTCGAGACTGCCTTTATGGGTGAGCATCTCCCCACCTCCCGAAAGAAAAACGCACCGGAGGAAAAAGACTCTCCCATTGAACTCCCATCCAACTGTTGGATCCTGTATACGGACGGATCATCTACAAAAGAAAGAAGCGGATCTAGAATTGTACTATCAAGCCCGGAAGGAGAATACACTGTGCAAGACGCCATCCGTTTCAAGTTCCCTGCCTCCAACAATCAAGCTGAATAAGAAGCTCTAATATTTGGCATTGAGTTGGCGTCCTTCTATGGAGCAACTAAGGTGGCGGCTTTCTGTGACTCCCAACTCGTTGTCAAACAAGTAAAGGGAGAGTATAACACCCAAGACCCCACCCTTGCCAAGTATAGAGACCTTGTCCTAGAGATGACGAAGAGGATGGAATTTTTCGAGCTCAAGCAAATAGGCAGGGAAGATAACCAAGTCGCAGACGTTCTCTCTAAACTAGCAACCATGGACGTGTCTACATCTAAGACCAGTCCATACGTAGTTTATGCCGAGGAACCTGCATACGAAAGACTACAAGTCATGCTCTTAGATGGAGAGGAGAGATGTTGGATCAATGACTACATGGAGTACATTGAGAAGGAGAAACTCCCTGAAGATGAAGCTCAAGCTAAGCTTATCAAGAAGAGGTCCCCAAGGTTCGTTGCGATGAATGGAGTCCTCTACCGAAGATCTTTCACGAAGACCCTGCTAAGGTGTGTCTATCCCAAGGAAATTGAGAATCTCTTGGCAGAAGTACATGAAGGTGTTTGCGGCGGACACTCGGGGGCCAGAACCTTAGCTGACAAAATCATGTCGCTAGGTTACTATTGGCCAAACCTAAGGGAGGACGCGCACGCCTACGTTAGAAAATGTGACAAATGCTAAAGGTTCTCTGACATTCCTAGACTACCAGCAGTTGAGCAAACACTTGTGATACCTACGTGGCCGTTCGATATATGGGGGATCGACATCATCGGACCCTTCCCTCCCGCCCGTGGTAATTGAAAGTACGTCATAGTAGCTGTTGATTATTTTTCCAAGTGGATAGAAGCAAAGGCATTGGCCAAGATAACGAAAGAGAACGCAATCAACTTCGTCCACGACAACATCTGGTGTAGATTTGGCCTTCCACATACAATTGTCTCCGATCATGGACTACAATTTTCTACAGCATTCACTACAGAGTTGGGAAGAGTCAAAGTCCGCCATGCAAAGTCCTCGCCAGCGCACCCCAAGGCAACGGTCAAGCAGAAGCTGCCAATAAACTGGTCCTAATCGCCCTTACCAAGAACCTTGAGGGACGCGAGGGTAGATGGTTGGACGAACTTCCCCTAGCCTTATGGGCTGTTCACACAACCACCCTGGGGCCAACCGGGGAAACCCCATTCGCACTAACCTTTGGTTCTGAGGCTATGGCACCAGCTGAGATGGCCATCCCTACTGTGAGAAACTCCCACTATGATGAGCAAGTCAACAAGGTTAATAGGCTCCTAGACCTAGACCTGATAGATGAGAAACGACTAGCCGCGCAGATGAGGATGGTAAATTACAAGCAAAGGACCAAGGCGTATCATGACAAAAGGGTCATCAGAAGAGTATTCCAAGTAGGCGATTGGGTACTTAGAAAGATTGAAGCAACCGGTCGGAAAGCAGAACAAAATAAGCTCTCCCCAAATTGGGAAGGTCCCTATATCATCACTCAAGTCATTCGAGAAGGGACCTACAGATTGAAGACGAAGGAGGGGAAAGATCTCAAGCATCCGTGGCACTCTGACAATCTTAGAAAATATTATCACTAGTCTAGTTTATTTTGCTTTAGATTAGTTTCTTGTTTTCCGTCGTTTACTTTTTAGTTGATAGGATTGCAGCTTCGATGTAATCACATTTCGCTTTTACGAAAGCGCTTTCTTCCAACATGCAAAGCAACTATCAACTCTTCACACGGACACCAGAAGACGAGGACATCATCCCCGACTCTTCAAAACATACACCTTAAGTCTTGACAAGGGTCCGCCTTGACTCAATGACTATCAGCTCCTAACAGCCAAGACCGAGGGTCCTCCTCGGCCTAATGGCTTACCACCATACATCCTGACAAGGGTCCGCCTTGTTACCAGGATTACAAGAATCACAGTCAAGACCAAGGATTCCTCCTTGGCCTGATGACTTGCCTCACGTCAAGACAAGGAAACACCTTGTCACTACGACTAGAAGGCATCACGTCTGAAACCTGTGCACGAGTCATCTTCCTCGGCATAAGGAGACGAAAAAGAAGAAATCACCCAACAGTCGAAGTCGAGGAGTCCTTCCTCGGCCTATACGACTTAGAGTACAGTTAAAGCTGAGGAGTCCTTCCTCGGCCTAATCACTTGCTCAACAATTAGGGAACGAGGGACCCTCCTCGGATCCCACCGTTACAAGTTTAGTGCCTATGCCTAGCATATAAAGAAACAATTCATTGAAACAACATGAATAAAGACAGAAGGATTTTTTCATTGATATTCAAAGAGAGTTACAAATCCTACCCATCTATTACAAAAGACAAAAAGCAAGAAAGGAAAATCTATCCTAATTTTGCTAGCCATCGTTAAAAGGCTCTTCAAGCCACTGCTCCGTGATAGTACCAGGGGGAGGAAGAACGACTTGATCAGCTTGGGCATCAGTATTCTTGGCCTCTCCTCCCCCGGCCTCGACGTCCATGTCCTCGGGCTCTCCCTCGTCCTGAATCGCCTCCACCAAGGCTTTGATATTGCCAGGGACGACAGGGGTTGGCTTCCACACTTCTCGGCACGCTTGAGCATCCTTCTCGGCTATTACTTCTAAGTTATACTCAGAGAATGGAACCAAGTGGTGGAGAGCTCTAGCTTCCTCGGCATATTGATCCCTGCATATCAGCATGGCCACCTTGTTAATGTCCAAGCCGGTGGAGGGGTCAGCCAAGATACTACGGGCAAGGTGGAGATACCCGTCCTCGAACATGGTTGCCGTTTTCTCATCCACGACATCTTGAAAGGCTGAGCTGGCCATCATGGCATCCTTAAAAGCCTGGCTCTCCTTAAAATGGGCAACAACCTCCTCTTCCCTATCAGGAAGGGTAGCCTCAAACCCTCGGCATTTGGCTTCGGCCTCCTCGGCCCTCGTTTGGACCTCAGCCTTGGCCTTCTTCGCCTCCTCCACCTCAGCATTTTTTAGCCGGAGTTGTTCCTCGGCTTTATCTCTAGCATCCTTGGCCTGAGCACGAGCTTCCTCGGCTCTCTTCACTTCGGCCTCAACCTTGGCCTGAGCAGCTTCAAGCTCGGCTTCTTTGGCTTTCAAAAGCTTAACCAAGGAAGCCTTATTAGCCTCACTCTTCGCCTGGGCAGTCTTGGCCTCAGTCAGGCGCCTGTCTTTTGTCTTGGCCAAGACGTTCTCGTAAGCCGTGACGGAAGCCAACTGAAAGAGAAATCAATGTTAGAAATCCAAGCAAATCTCAAACTCAATATGATCGAGAAGAAGAGACATTCACCTCGGCAATTAAGAGCCCTTTGTGGCAAAGCAAGTTATCCTCGCTAGGAGCCTCTTTGACGAGGGCCTCGTAAGCCTCCTCATCCATAGCTCGCTGAACGGGAGCTCGGCCCAACCTCACCAAGGGTCCCTCCCTAATTTGTAGAGGAAAACCCCTAAGACGGGGAACGTTGATGGACATGCTCTTAGCTAGATCGTCGGCCTCGTCATAAGTTTTGATGGTCTGGATGGTTAAGGGGGGAGGAGCCTCAGCATTGGAAGTCCCACTAACAGTTGCCCGCTTAGCTGCAGGCTCCTCGGCACTAGCAGCTTGGGATCTTTTGAAGCCAGATTTCCTTGGGATGAGGCCTGTCTCCTCGGCCCCAACCTCCTCGGCATCAACACGGGGGCCATCCCCCTCCCCAGTTGCTAGGTTTGCCCGCTCATCGGACGCCGCCTCCTCGGCATTAACATCTTCATGAAGTCGGAGGGGAAGGGGTTAATCACCCTGAGCATTTAGCACCAAGTTTCGGGCATTGGCTTCTTCCCTCCTCTCTACCAAGCCCGACTTCTTGCTTTGTTTCCTCTTCTATTTCACCAGCTCCATGGGACTTAGTCTCTTCATGACTAGTGATGCTTCTTCCTCGGGGGTTAAAACTGCAAAGACAAGGAATAGATGGTTAAGTACGAGCAGAGGAAAAAATAAACATGCAAAAAATGCAAGTATCAAAGTTAAATATTTACATCCAACCACGTCTATTTCCTCTAGACATTGGTTCAGGGGACGGGTCTTGCACCTCGTACAATCCTCATGAAATACGAGGCCGGGGTGTATCGTCCAATCGTTGAAACGCCTTCCCCTCTTGACGGTGACGAGGGGCACCACCCCGTCCTTCGGTCCCGGCATCAGACCTGCCTAGATGTAGTAGTGATCAGAAGATTCGATTGCCTTCCGCCGAGGAGCCCCACCTCAAGAAAGGCCTCTAAGCGCTTGATCAAAGCCTCGGTCCATTCATATTGTTGAACAGACTCCGATGAAGTTGGCTCCTTGCAAGGAGATTGAAACTCCCAACCTTGGCGGCTCTCAACCCTAATTGCATGATTTTCCCAGCCTGCAACTTTACTTGACATTGGAAGAAGAAGCTTGGGTTTCTTGGGTGCACTTCTAATGACGAGGAGCCAACTGTCCGAGACAAAGCCGACTTGATAGAAATGCCGAAAAGCTCCCATGGTCGGCTCAAATCCTAAACTCCTGCATAGCACTACGAAGCTAACAAGGACCCTAGTACCGTTGGCTCCTAGCATGGCCGGCACTGCTCTAACATCATCCAAGAATTCATTAATGAAGGGATCCAAAGGAAGACGTAGCCCCTGTTGAAATAGTTTGAAGTAGAAGTGGACGCAGTCTTCACTGTAGTAGAAGCCCTTCTCCTCCTTTTCTGTCTTCAAATTGGGTTTGCCAATATAAGTTAACTTAAACTCGGCCTTGTCCACCCCGTATGTGGAATACAATTTTTCGAGCATGGGATCCCCGGCCTTTGGAGCCCTCTCCCGTTGTTTTCCTCGGCTTCCTTCTCCTCGGCCTCCCCTTCTTCGGACCAGGCGGCCGTCAACTTGGGCACCTTCCACAAAGGCGTCAACTATGTGGGTGGACGAGGAGGTCTCTCCTCTTCCCGTCACATCTGCATAAAGACAAGGGGACAAAGTTAGTTACCTCGTCAATGGCTGATTTATGATGGGGAAGGGAGATTCCCCTCCTCGTCATTTCATAAGGCCGAGGAGGGAGCCTTACCACTCAGACGCTCGCGAATTTCACGATCTGAGGCCGGGTAGAACAGTTCGATGTGCTCCATCATCTCGGTCCTATCCTCAAAAACTATAATATTGGGGGAATCGGACGCAATCCTATCTATTCTTGTGGAATATGGGTATTGAAGGAACATCCGAGTTCGACCATAACCTCTCAACTTCTTGCCTATTTCATCCAGGGTGAGCATCAACCATGGACCTCTCTCTCTACGATAAACCCTCAAGTTGCCGGTGTGATATCCATAACGGAATCGGGGAGAATGGTCCCAAGAACGAGCCATTTCTAAGGGGAATCAAAAATTAAAGGGGGAATTCATTCAATATGCAAAGAAATTCATACAAAATCCAAAGAAAATCAAAGATTTGAAGTTTTGGGAGTTAAAAGTAAAAACTCATGAAGAAAAGCTCCAATCTTCAACAATGGCAGTTCATGTTTCTTGGCACGTTCGAAACCCCTTCTAAAAAGCCCTAGAAAACGCAAAATCATGGAGGGAATGTGTACAAAAGAAGAAATATCATACCTGAGTTTGAATGGACGGTTGGAATCGCTAGAAGAACGCTACGCCGGAGAACTAAACTTCGCCGGAAACTGGAAGTGATGAATCTCTGAGGTTCGCCGGTGAATCTCTTGCCTATGCTCTCAAACGATTGAAGTATGTAAAGGTTTAAATGAAAAGGTTTTAGCTTTTTATACTCACATAATCTGGTCAAACCCATGGATAAAGCAATAATCCGAGTTTAACGCCTCAAGAATTAAATGCTATCAACAATTTTCGAGGCACGTCAGCCCTGGGGGCCCACACGTAATCATCATGGTATTAACCGTCAGTTATTTGAAGCGACGCCAAGGACACGTGTCAAGCCTGTTCGTATCCCATAAGCCGAGGACGAGATGACTTTCTCCTCGTCCTAAGCCGAGCTAGAAAGTCTGGGGACCACCGAACAAAGATAAACCGAGATACGAACACGGGCTTGCTGTGTCGTGCCCAAATGGGTTGGGCCATAAACATAATCCAATATACCAGCATCGAGGCTCAATTAATTGGGCCGAGGTATCTTCCTCGTATGCCGAGGAACATCTCCTCGGCCTTAAATCAACGGTGGACTCTTCGTACCTGGCTTATCCTACTCCGAGATGTCACAAATGACGAGGAAAGAAATGTTCTCACCTCGGCATATTATCAAATGACGAGGAGAGAGAATGGTTTATCCCGGTATATTACTTTGCCGGCCAATCATCAAATGACGAGGAAGCAGAATCATTCACCTCGGCCTAATTGCCAAGGCCGAGATAAAACATTCATGTTCCTCGGCGTTCCGGCTAGCAGATTACACAGTCCTTATCAAACAAGGATTCTACAATCATGATCCAATCAGGATTACAATCACCAACACCAATTCAAGCCAAACAATGACTCCTTAACAGATATAATTCTCTTAAGATTATATCTTATCTCTTTACAAGTTCACTTCAACATGGATTCTATCAATCCATCCCTATAAATACAAGCCCCACGGCTCATTATTTGGTACGTTACTTTTTATGATACAGAAACTCTGTCAATTTAGTTTCTCACATACAAACCGTGAACTTACTCTCACGCCGGAGGGCCTTTAGCCGGATCCGCCCCGGCTTAGTTTACGTGTTTTCTCTTATTTTCAGGCCTTGCAATCACCGGAGCATTCATCGCTTGGATTTGGGCTGATTTGACGATTTTGGCATCATCATGCCATTTTGGTTGTTTCAAATCTACGTGCACATTTCCTAAAATGGAAAGAAATCTTTACTATTTCCTCTACTCTTTCTCTCTCATACATTATTTTTATACTCACAATACCATTATAATTTACTATTCCCTCTACTCATTCTCTCTCCTATTTTACTTTCACACTCACAACACTTTCAATATAATACTCACTCCTTAATTTACGTGCAAAAGTCAAAGTGTTCAGTGTGCACCTTGGTATGGGACGAAGGGAGTATAAAGTATAAACAGGTGGTCTTTTTATTTTTCTTTGCTATTTTTATTTTTCTTTGCTACTAGCAGACAATTTTGAGTTTCATATACATAAGAAATTATAAAAAAAATAATATTATCCTTTTTGAGAAGGATAGAATAGAACTCTCTCTTAAATTTAAATTCAATTTTAATTTTGGAAATTGTATCATTAAAAATACTATCAATATTTTTTTAATAATATATATGAAAAATTAGTTTTTTATAAAATTATATTAAATTATGTCGTGCTGATCATAAATTCCTTCCGTGACTCCATCCCATCTTAATCTACAAAAATCTTCATTTTTAGTCGACTCATTCAAAGTTTAATTTATATTATTTCACCTTTTATTACTACGATAAATATTATTTTAATTATTTAGATATGTATAAAAATTAATATGGTGTGGAGTCATTACCGTTTTGGATAAAATTGGTTATCTTTGTCCGAATTTGAGCGATCATGAAAGGTGGGAAGAAACGCCCAAGGAATGCCTTTTGAACTTGGTCCCCTGTTGTTAAAGAGTTGGATGAAACTGAATTTAACCATTGTTTCGCCTTATCCTTTAGTGAGAAAGGAAAAAGGCGCATCCTTATTGCCTCCGATGTGGCACCTTGAATTCGGGTGGTGTCACAATACTCCAAGAATGACTGAATATGGAGATGGGGGTCTTCGTAAGCTGATCCGCTGAATTGGTTGTTCATAACCATGTGTAGTAATTGCGGCTTGATCGCAAAGTTGGCCGCATTGGCATTTGGCACAATTATTGGTGATCTAGTACCCGGGGTACTTGGGTTAACAATGCCCCTTAGGGTTCTAGGTGGTGGTGTTGCGGGTTCTCCTTCCGCCATTTGTGGTTCTAGTACTTCTCTTAACCTTCTTAGTCTTTCATGAAAAGTCCTTTCAGGTTCCGGATCAAATTCTTAAAGAAAGATCCGGGTTCTTTTCATAAACTCCGAAGATACCTAAAAAGTATTCAAATACAACAAATATTCGAAAGAGATGTTAAAAAAAACCAAAATATATATATAATAAAGACAAATATCAAAAAGTAAACCGTTGTCCCCGGCATCGGCGCCAAAACATGTCAAGCCAAAACGAACGACTTGTTTTAATGCCGCAAGTGCACGGTGTGTATATAGTATAAAAAGGGGCTAATGCGGGTGGTCGAACTTGCTTTATGTAAGTAATAATAAAAATAAAAGTTGATTGTGGGAAAATTGTTTTTATTATGAATGCCTAGATTAAGGTAAAATACTCTAACTTTAATTGAACTTTATAAGATGAAGATATTCTTGGGATTGGAACTCGAACAACATATATTCATCAAGTATTCATGCTTTAAATAAAAGTTTCATAAAAAATCAAGGATGATACATTATGTTTGTATTACTTCTCACGATCCTGGCCTATCTCTCGATGGTTCATACATTAGTAAGAATCAATTAATTTTATATTAATTCCACGTATTTTCCATTAAAGGGTCATTCCTAATCTACTCTCGTGATTAATAGTACCTAGTTTACTTCATATGGTTCCGTTAATCGAGATTTACGACTAAGTACTTCTCTCGATTAACTAGAATCATATAACTAAGGACGTCTTCAAATTATAGGCTTTAAGAGTGATATAAAGAAAATCGTTTTTAAGATGAAGATGAAAAGAGAGGCACGATTATAAAGATGAAAATATGAGGTTGAGTTTCCAACCCCAAAGATTTGGGGGATTACTCACAAAACATATTGATGATTGCGATAATAAAATATGAATAAGACATCAAATTAAATAAAATAGAGATGAGAGATACTTATTCACAATGATTTAGGAAGGAAATGAGTGATAATAATCTTCAATAACTTTATCTTTTCAACTTCAGAATTTTTGCTCAAGAACACCAATATGGAAATAATTGATGTTATAAAATTACAAAATGGATTAGAGTATGTATAAAACTATCTCTTGATGTTTGAATATCTCTCTCTAGATGCCTAATACTGATGAAAAATATCCTATATTTAGGCATTTGGATGAAAGGTTGGGACTCTTATAAAAGCTATCTTGAAAAGGCACCTTAAGAATCTGGCAACAGTAAATGCACAGCCGTGCTAGGCGTGGCAGAAGTGATCCTCTCTCTATCACTTTTCTCTTTCGAGAAATGTTATTTAGGGTTAAAACGGAGATCTTGACCCATTTTTATCACTTTTTCAATTTATGTCTTTTACCGTCCGAACCGTTTGGTTCGTTGATTGTCACTTCTATCGTCCGAACTGTTTGGTTCGTTGATCGTTATTTACCGTCCGGATCACTTGATCCGTTGATATCGTCATTTACATAATGCTCTTTATCGTCTGAACCGCTTGGTTTGTTGATCGCATCTTTTGTCGTCCGAACCGTTTGGTTCGTTGATATTGCTATTTTAATACTGTCATTTACCGTCTAAACCATTTGGTTTGTAGATCGTATCTACTTTTAACATCCGAGTCACGAATTGACTTGTCGATCGTCTTCTCCTTACTATCGTTTTAATCAAAAAAGGGTAACGTTATAATACCCGATTCAAAATCAAAGTTTGCCATTCAAACTCCCTTTCAAATCAAAATTTGCCATTCAAACTCCCTTTCAAATCAAAGTTTGCCATTCAAATTCCTTTTCAAAATCAAAGTTTGCCAATCAAACTCCTTTTCAAAATCAAAGTTTACGAATCAAACTCCTTTTCAAAATCAAAGTTTGCCAATCAAACTCCCTCTCAAATCAAAGTTTGCCATTCAAACTCCCTTTCAAATCAAAGTTTGCCATTCAAACTCCTTTTCAAAATCAAAGTTTGCCATTCAATCTCCCGATTCAAAATCAAAGTTTGCCATTCAAACTCCTTTTCAAAATCAAAGTTTGCCATTCAAACTCTCTTTCAAAATCAAAGTTTGCCATTCAAACTCATTTTCAAGTAACACACACACACACACGCACAATTTCCGAGAAAGGTAGAAAGACTCGTCAATACGAGGCATTTCGGGTGATCTCAAATTTTCCTCTTTCCGAAACGTAACGTGAATTCTGAACCTAACAATCTCTGTTCAAAAGTCTTTTCCTAAGTTTTAGCTCCTAATCAAAATGACCCCCTTTCGAAAGCCTTTTCCTAAATTTTGGCTCATAATAAAAATGGCGTGGCGACTCTCTTTTTCCGTGAAATCCAAAACAGCTCGCCGCCCTCGCGATCCGGGTAATTTCACCGTGTCTTATAGATTGCTCGGCTGTTCAAGTGCTGTTCTCTTCTGGCTGCTCATTTTTCTAAGATGTCCCTTCTCGCTTTGATCCTTTTATTTGAATGAACACGTCCTAAGCATTATTTGTACCAAAATTGTCTTTAAGTCCTGTACAATCATAAAAATACACCAACTAAACATAAAATCCGTATAATAAAACAAAATAAGATAAATTAGACTAAATGATATTAAAATTAAGGTAAATGATGCAATTATAATGCTATAAATGACTATAAAATAGTCATTCACCGTGAGAAAGCGACTATAAAATACAAACCAGAAGCTCAACGAGAAAGGAAGCTGCTCCGGCAATGGTTGAGGAAGGATCATCGTCACAATTTGATGATTCAAGTGATGAAACTGCCTCCCTAGGCTCGGAAGACACTTTGAGCGACTCTGAAATTCACAACAAGAAGAAGCCCGCATTGTAACTCTCCCCGCTCGTCCCAAAATTCCAGTGCACTCCACAGCTTGTTCACACAACTGGCCACACAATTGTTCAAGCAAGTGGCAGTTCGTCATCTAAATCTGCCTCCCGTACACATAAGTCTTCTATTCGTGTTCCCTCATCCCCATACAATCTTAGGCTGAAACACAATTCCCTCTTCTTTACCCCTGAGGCTGAAGCCCGACCGCTTTTATACAAACTTTCATTGTGTCTTTGTGGTAAAAAAGAAAAGAAAAGAAATCTTGTGGTGTTTGAAAAACTTGGTTTAGTAGATTTTTTCTCTGATAGGAGTCTGGTTTTTTCATTAGATTTCCCCATTCCCTACTCCATATCTTTAGTTTTTGAATTTTTTGCAAATCTCAGCCGAGATATAGGGCTTGAAAGATCTCCAAATTTTGGGAATTTTTTTTAAGGGATCATATAGTTGATTTTAGTCCTTCAAGGATTAATCTTTTTCTTGGCACCCCTGATGCCTCTATTGATTCATTGCTAACGGATTATGATGAGGCAGTGAAAACTGTGACTGGGGGAAAGTGGCTAAATGGGTTGCTGCGTTTCGAACCAACCATTTATCAAAATTATTTATGTGTTTACACCATATTCTGAGAATCAACTGGTTGCCTACCTCAAATTCCTCCTCAGTCACCAAAGACCAAATTTTACTCATTTGTAGAATAGGAAAGAACAAGTTTAATATTGGAAAGGTGATTTTTGATATAATTATGAGTTTTGATGAGAGCACCAACACCACCTATGGCTACCCTCACCCTAGCCTGATTTATGCTATGCTAAAGGATCAAGGGATTGAGAATATTCTTGGTGAAAATCTGTCCATCATCTCTAAACAGTGTAAAATTCCAAAAACCATGGATCATAGCTACAGGTTTGATGATCTTGCAAAATTTGTTGGGTCTGTTTCTTATTCACCTTCTTTGCAACTACTTGTTCAACCAGTTGTGCAAACAACTATCCACACAACTATGTACACGGAAAGTGTCTCCCCTCACAAAAATGACATACAAGCTTAAATTGCAATCTTCCAACTACAAGTCATCTTCCACAAAGCTGAAATTGAGGGAAGTTAAAATTTAATTGCTGTATTGGAAAGTCTGTAGCAGATCTACAAACGGTGCTTCATGGTTCTTCTAAAAAAGGGGGAGAAATGACAAGTACAGGGAGAGCTAATCAAGGTGAAGCATTCGAAAATGATGATTAGGATGTGACTTTTGATATCGAAAAGGATGCTGAAGAAGCGACTGCTGCAATGGAGAAAGAAGTGATATGAGAAGATATTTATTGTGATCTTTAAAAACATGTTATAATTTGGGTTGTAATAAATTTAAAACTATAATCTCTGTAGTTAAAATATTTAGTTATGTTTTTTGGACTTAACAAATCTTTTGCAGGTTTTTTATCAGAACCACAAAGATAGGGGGAGATTGAAAGAGAATGAAAATACTCTTATATTTTTTTAAAGTCTGTGATTTTGATGTCTAAATTAATTTGTATATTTTATATAAATAGATTAGGAAATATTTTGTAAATATAGAATTAATTGACTAACGGCTAACTATTGTGTTTAGATATGTTTTGTATTTTCTTAGGTATATTACTCAAGGAAGGGAAGAACTCTTGTATTGATAAGGAAAGAAGAATTCTTTTAAATAAGAAAGAGATTGAATGAGTCATTGTTGAAGAAGGATTGTTCTCCATATAAAAGGAGCCACCCATCTCATTATTCAACACGGATTTTCAGAGAGGTACAGAGCATAAAGAATTCCTTTGAAAGTTTCGTGTAGCTAGGAAGCTTCAAACAACTCAACAGAATACGGATGTGAGTACAGATATGTCTCACAACTGTCCACACATCCACAGATACTACAGCGGAATAAAACAGAATAAAGTAATAACACAATGGTTATATACGCTTACTGATCTTGAGATCAGCAAACTAGGCTTACGCCCAAAAACTTTTCACTATTAAAACTTTGATGCTTACAAAAACAAGAATAAGTGAAAAACTAAAAGACTAAAATATTAAACGAGTTCTAATCACCTTCTACGACAAGAACACTTCCCCTTTCCCAAGTAGGACCTATTCTAGTCAGAAGTAAAACAAAGAACTCACTGAAAACCTAGATGTGAGTTCGGATGTGTGTCACAACCCTCACTCACTAAAAACAATGTTGAAAAACTGTGAAGAACAAGTATTTTTCTCTCTCAAAATTCGTATCTTCTCTTGTGCTGATGGCCATGTATTTATATGCACCATGGAGAAGGTCTTCACGCAATCAACACTCTTTCTTTGTGAGATCTCAAATCCTACAAGAAAACATAAATCACACTCACAAAGAAATAGATTGTTAGTAGGTTAGTCCTAATATAAAACTTATGTACATAAATAAAAGATATTTACTTTATTTACAAACTCCTAGTCAAAGTAGGACATAATAAATCCTTCATGAAAGTCCCAAAATCTACTTACCATATTTGATGCAATTTTGAAAATAAGGAAACAATATTTGTTTTCAAAAACTCACGTTTTCAATCTCCCCCTATTTTGGACTTTCTGGTCAAAACCAAAGATTTATGATTTGATCATTTTAGATCAACATTTTCAGCACAGACTCCCCCTGAATGGATGCGTGTGCAGATGTGTATACACATCCACACATAAAAACTGCATACAACATGTTAGAGCAAAAACCAGCAGTTCATTAAAAGCAAAAGCAGAAACAAACCATCCAGCAGCAACCTGTTTTAAGTTATTACAAACCAATGTTTAAAAACTAAAACAGAAATTAAAATGTTTGTAAGAACCACCAAAGTAAACAGCAAAAAGTTCTCCCCTAAATTAAAGTTCCCAGTTTCTCCAAGTAACAGCAGCAGCAGCAGTAGTCCCTTCTCCCCCTTTTTGAACAGAAAGAGATGTATGCCACCTTAGAAGTCTATCCTTTAGAGCTTTGAGGTTGTTGGCATGTGATTTGAAGGCTTGCAATTGATCAGTCAGTGCAAGGGTCATGGCTTCAGCAACAGCTATTTCTTCATCCAGGTCCTTTATTTGAGCAGCAAATGGATCTTCAGATGTGGGTTCAGATGTGCCCACATCAGGCAAAGTAATTTTAGGAACAACACCCACTTCAACAAACCTTTGCTTGGCATCTAAGAGGGTTTTGATCTCCTTAAATAGATCAAACTTATCAATCATATCTTCACCTTTTTCAGGCTTAACTCGATCCTTGAGCAACCAAAATTTGAGAAATGAGAGAGGGATAGGGTAAAGACCATTTCTTTGAAGGGGATTCTCCATGATCACAAATTTTCCTAAAAATGAAATCTCCAAAATTGATGTACCTTTTAGCACCCAACCTATAAAGCAAGTCAGCTTGCACCCTAGTAACAGAGGTCTTATTATTTGAGGGGCACAGGTTGGCAGTAAGGATTGTATGGAGAAAATAGTAAAGGGAGGAGAGAGAACCACTACCCAAGTCTTTTGGCTTAATGGGCCAAGAAGTTACTTTACCATGGGTGATAATAGAAACTAATTCTTCCTCAGAAACATCAAAAACTTGATCTAAAGAGTTGTCTAACCCAAGTAAATCATTGATCACAGAAGGAGAGAAAGGAACAAATTTTCCTCTCACATAAACAGAATAGGAGGAAGAGGGTCTGTCTAACCCATTGGTCAAATTGGCATAGAATTCATAAATCATTTTGGGATAGAAGGGGAGAGGGTGATCCACAGTCAGAAATAAACCTCTCTCTTCAAAAAACTTATCCATACCCAACTTAGAGAAAGTGTCTCTATCCCTTTTCATCTCAACTATGAAGGCCTTATTCCCAATCAGGCCAAATCTATCAGAGGCATCCTTTGATAAAAAATTAGTAGACAAGGGTTTAAAAGCAGGAGATATGGAGAGGGATTTAGAATTACCCTTTTCAGCTTTCTTTCTGGTGGATGTACGCCTGGATGTGTGCACATCTGCAGGCACATCTTTGACAGGAGAGGGCACTTTGACAGATTCAGCTTCTGTCTCTTCACCAGAGGAGGCATCAATGTTTTGATCCTCTTTTTCTTGCTTTATCTCAGCACGGCCCAGCTTGAAATTTTCATCAGAAGCAGTATCATCCCTCTCATAGCTGAATTCAGAGTCACCAGCATTTTCATTAATTGGCTATAAGACAGTAGCTGCCATCTTCTTCTTTCTTCTCAATTCCATGAGGATATTAGCCAAGGGTTCCTCATCACTGACAATAGGAGGCTCAGTAACAGTGGGGGCAGCCTCAGGGACAGTAGCAGGAGTTGGATCAATAGGATCAATAGAAGTAGTAGGGGCAACAACATGAGCAGGGATAAAAACTGAGGGAGGAGAATGGGAAGGTTGAGCCCTAGTTCTGATAAGAGGTTGGTCCTTCTCTTCTTCTTCATCACAAACAATGGCAGAAGATGGTTTACCTTCAGGTTTCTTGAGGTTTTTAGCTTTGTCAGCCTCTGACAACTTACGAACCCTGTGCGATCGACGTAGGTTCTTTGGGGGCGCTGGATTAACAAAGTGGCCCAAGGGTTTTGAGGGGATGAGCTTCCTCTTTTTCGATGATGGAGCTTCCTCAATGGAAACAGAGGTCAAAACAGAGGGTACAACCAATGGTTGTGAAACTGGAGAGGTTGGTGGATTAGGGTTTTTAGGAGACACTGGAACATTCGAGGGTTCCAATGTGGGTGATTTTGCAGTTGGAGCTTCCATGGATGAGTCAGACGAGGACGAGGGAGGAGGAATTTCAGCAAAAAATTTGGATATTCTTTGGATTGACGACCTTTGGGAGCTTGATTATGGCCACAAAAATTGGCTCAATATCAAGTATTTCTTCTTCACGAATTTGTTTATGAGAGGCCATTTAAACTGCAAAACAGGGTTAGGTTGAACAGTACAAAGAAAAATTAATTGCAATGTGTGTGATTGTGAGCAATAACTAGGGAAGAACAAGCGTTTAGCTGAGGGTTTATGGGAGATGGGACGGATGTGAGCCCTAATAAATACTCACAGCTCCCCCTTTCCAAATTAATCAGGCAATCCTTTTTCAAAAAGGTTTCACACATCCTAAATACCTTAGAAGTCCTCCAACAGCTAGAACCCCTTGAGATTACCACACACAACAACCTTCGAAAAATAAGGGATTAAAATAAAACAAAATTTTGACAGATTTTATGGAAACAAAATACTTCAGTCATATCTTTTTCAAAACAGAATCCCTTTCAAAATTGTCCAACCTTTTTAAATAAGGATTGATACACACCTTTCCTTTTCATATGAGATTTTGGAAAACAAAAACTTGTTAAATTAACGAGTAAATTAAGAAAGAAAATAAATTAACTAGCATATTTACAAAGCTCCTAAATGACCTAAAAAATGCAGTATGCCTAGCATGATGCAAACACACACTACAAGGAAAAACGGATTTAGCTACGGCAAATTCTGTAGCTAAAATGAAGATTCCGTAGCTAAATCGTGTTTAGCTACGGATTTATTCCGTAGCTATTCCGTGGGTGCAGGTTCGTCGCTAAATTGGGCGTCGCTGTTTTGTAGCTAATTTAGAGACGGATGTGTCCGTCTCTAAATTAGAGACAGATATGTCCGTCTCTAAATTAGAGACAGATATGTCCGTCTCTAAATTAGCTACAGATATGACCGTCTACGGATTAGCGACAGATTTTCCGTCTCTATTTAAATTCTCGTTTTATTTTCGAACCATTTTAGCGACGGATATTTTTCGTCGCTAATTTAGTATTTTTTATTAAATATATATATATATATATATATATATATATATATATATATATATATATATATATATATATATATATATATATATATATATATATATATATTTTTTTTTAAAATGTATATTAATAAATTTTTAAATATATATATATATATATATATATATATATATATATATATATATATATATATATATATATATATATATATATATATATATATATATATTAATATATATTTTTAAGTATATAGTATATATAAATGTTTAAAAATTATATTTTTAAACATATATATATGCTTGAATATTTTTTTATAAATTATATTATAATACTATCACAAACTAATAAATACTATTAAAAAAAAAAAAACATAAACTGCAATTATAAATAATCTATATTGAAAAAAGAAATATACAATAATTAACAATATCAAAATATCAAAATATCCCTATTAAATTTAATTTAGGATTGATTACAAAATTTGTAAAAACTATTTTACAAATATTCTAAATGTCCTAAACCACCACCGGAAACCCCCACCGGAAACCACCACCGGATACCACCACCGGAGACCACCACCGGAGACTAGCCGCTTCCAACATCAACACCAGAAGCTTCCACCTTCAACTATGCAAAACCAAACAGAAAAATACACACATTCATTAGCACATACACAGATCTAGATCTTAGACCGAGAGAAAGCAAGAGAAGGAGAGAGAGAGAGAGAGGGAGAAAGAGAAAGAGAAAGTGTTACCTGAATTAGTTGAAGGTTTGGCTGGGTATCTCATGGGTGGCCGTAGAAGAGGTGCGGCGGTAGAGGGTAGTGGGGTAAAGAAAGGGGGTGGGAAGGAAACGGAAGGGACGGGGTTGGGCGTTTGGTTTGCTGTGTGGTTGTCGGCGTGGGTTGCTGGGTGGTTGGGGAAGGAAGGGAGAGGGAGGCGTATTGGGTAGGGGTGGTGGCGGTGACGGTGACGAGAATTGGGGTAGGGATGGGGCGGCACAGAGGGAGGCGCTGAGAGAAGGTTGGATTGAGAAGAGAGAGAAACGAGGGAGGCGTTTGGGTTTTAACTGGATTGAGAAGAGAGAGAAAAGAGAAAAGTGGGTGCAAGGGTTTTAAATGAATTTGGGCCATGGATTGTTTATAATCGATGGTTCAGATTAATAACAAAGTCAATCCGCGTGAATATTGATAATCCAATAAGACAATGACATGTGGCATTGTTCATAATTCACCTAATAAACCATTTTCTTTAATTGAATAGTTATTAATAATTATTACTAGAATAAGCCCGTGTTCGAGGGACAAATGTATGAGGGCAAAATGAGAAATTCGGCACATGATACTGTTCATAGTACTGTAGATAGTGGAGGTCTTATTTATACTATAGATTATATAATTAGTAATAATACTTAATAATAATACTTAATAATAATATTAATAATAACTAGAAATAATACATAATATCAAAAAAGTAAATATTTTTATATTATATACTTTTATTTCTTTAAAAATTATTAGTAATAATACTTAATAATAATACTAATAATGATGCTATTGTTAATTATTCAATTAAATAGTTGAATATATTAATAATTATTATTATATAATTAATAATAATACTTAATAATAATATTAATAATAACTAGTAATAATACATAATATCAAAAAAGTAAATGTTTTTATATTATATACTTTTATTTCTTTAAAAATTATTAGTAATAATACTTAATAATAATACTAATAATGATGCTATTGTTAATTATTCAATTAAATAGTTGAATATATTAATAATTATTATTATATAATTAATAATAATACTTAATAATAATATTAATAATAACTAGTAATAATACATAATATTAAAAAAGTAAATGTTTTTATATTATATACTTTTATTTCTTTACAAATTATTAGACTTTGTTAATTAGTGATTTTTTTTTTACAAAAATGTATATAAAAAAAGATAGAAAAAAACTAAACAAATGAAAGTATATAGAAGAAAAATCAAAAGAGTGACGGCTACCCTATATTTTTTTTTTTATTTTTTATTGACTCGGAAATAATATTTTAAACTTTGTTAATTAGTATTTTTTTTAGAAAAAATTATATAAAAAAAGATAGGGTTTAGGGTATATGATATGGGTTTTATGATTTAGGGTATAGAGTATAGGATTTAGGGTTTAGGGTTTAGGGTATAGGGTTTAGGGTATAGGGTTTAGGGTATAGGGTTTAGGGTTTAGGGTATAGAATTTAGGGTATAGGGTTTAGGGTACAGGGTATAGGGTTTAGGGTATAGAGTTTAGGGTTTATAAGGGTTTAGGGTATAGGGTTTAGGGGTTACGGTTTAGGGTACAGGGTATAGGGTTTAGGGTTTAGGGTTTAAGGTATAGGGTATAGGTTTTAGGGTTTAGGGTTTAGGGTATAGGGTTTAGGGTTTAAGGGTTAGGGTTTAGGGTATAGCGTTTAGGGTTTAGGGTTTAGGGTATAGGGTTTAGGGTTTAGGGTATAGGGTATAGGGTTTAGGGTTTAGGGTATATGGTTTAGGGTATAGGGTATAGGGTATAGGGTTTAGGGTTTAGGGTACAGGGTATAGGGTTTAGGGTTTAGGGTATAGGGTTTAGGGTATAAGGTTTAGGGTATAGGGGTATAGGGTTTAGGGCTTATATTTTAGGGTTTAGGGTTTAGGGTATAAACCCCAAATCCTAAACCCTAAACCCTAAACCCTACACCCTAAACCCTAAACCCTGTACCTTATACCCTAAACCCTATACCCTATACCCTAAACCCTAACCCTAAACCCTAAACCCTATACCCTATACCCTAAACCCTAACCCCTAACCCCTAACCCCTAAACCCTATACCCTATACCCTAAATCCTAAACCCTATACCCTAAACCCTATACCCTGTACCCTGTACCCTAAACCCTATACCCTAAACCCTAAACCCTAAACCTTATACCCTAAATCCTAAACCCTAAACCCTATACCCTATACCCTATACCCTATACCCTAAACCTTATCCCTTATAGAAGAAAAGTCAAAAGAGGGACGGACTACCCTATATTTATTTATTTTTTTTAAAAAAAATTTTATTGACTAGAAAATAATATTTTAGCCTTTGTTAATCAGTGGTTTTTTTATTGAATAGAAAACAATATTTTAGCCTTTGTTAATCAGTGGTTTTTTTTAGAAAAAGTTATAGAAAAAAAGATTGAAAAAAACTAAACAAATGAAAGTATATAGAAGAAAAGTCAAAAGAGGGACGGACTACCCTATATTTATTTTTTATTTTTTTAAAAAATTTATTGACTAGAAAACTATATTTTAGCCTAAGTTAATCAGTGGTTTTTTTTAGAAAAAGTTATATAAAAAAAGATAGAAAAAAACTAAACAAATGAAAGTATATAGAAGAAAAGTCAAAAGAGGGACGGACTACCCTATATTTATTTTTTATTTTTTTAAAAAAATTTTATTGACTAGAAAATAATATTTTAGCCTTTGTTAATTAGTGGTTTTTTTTAGAAAAAGTTATATAAAAAAAGATAGAAAAAAACTAAACAAATGAAAGTATATAGAAGAAAAGTCAAAATAGGGACGGACTACCCTATATTTATTTTTTATTTTTTTAAAAAAATTATTGACTAGAAAACAATATTTTAGCCTTTGTTAATCAGTGGGTTTTCTTAGAAAAATTTATAGAAAAAAAGATAGAAAAAAACTAAACAAATGAAAGTATATAGAAGAAAAGTCAAAATAGGGACGGACTACCCTATATTTATTTTTTATTTTTTTAAAAAAAATTATTGACTAGAAAACAATATTTTAGCCTTAGTTAATCAGTGGTTTTTTTTTAGAAAAATTTATAGAAAAAAAGATAGAAAAAAACTAAACAAATGAAAGTATATAGAAGAAAAGTCAAAAGAGGGACGAACTACCCTATATTTATTTTTTATTTTTAAAAAAAAAATTTATTGACTAGAAAACAATATTTTAGCCTTTGTTAATCAGTGGTTTTTTTTAGAAAAAGTTATATAAAAAAAAGATAGAAAAAAACTAAACAAATGAAAGTATATAGAAGAAAAGTCAAAATAGGGACGGACTACCCTATATTTATTTGTTATTTTTTTAACAAAAATTATTGACTAGAAAACAATATTTTAGCCTTTGTTAATCAGTGGTTTTTTTTAGAAAAATTTATAGAATAAAAGATAGAAAAAAACTAAACAAATGAAATTATATAGAAGAAAAGTCAAAAGAGGGACGGACTACCCTATATTTATTTTTTATTTTTTTAAAAAAATTTTATTGACTAGAAAACAATATTTTAGCCTCTGTTAATCAGTGGTTTTTTTTTTAGAAAAAGTTATAGAAAAAAAGATTGAAAAAAACTAAACAAATGAAAGTATATATAGAAGAAAAGTCAAAAGAGGGACGGACTACCCTATATTTATTATTTATTTTTTTAAAAAAATTTTATTGACTAGAAAATAATATTTTAGCCTTTTTTAATCAGTGGTTTTTTTAGAAAAAGTTATATTAAAAAAGATAGAAAAAAACTAAACAAATGAAAGTATATAAAAGAAAAGTCAAAAGAGGGACGGACTACGCTATATTTATTTTTTATTTTTATAAAAAGTTTTTATTGACTAGAAAATAATATTTTATACATTGTTAATTAGTGATTTTTTTTTTTATAAAAAATATATAACAAAGATAGAAAAAAACTATACAATTGAAATTATATAGAAGAAAAATCAAATGAGGGACGGCCTACCCTATATTTATTATTTTTTTTATTTTTTAATTGACTAGAAAATAATATTTTAGACTTTGTTAATCAGTGGTTTTTTTTTTTAGAAAAATTTATAGAAAAAGATAGAAAAAACTAAACAAATGAAATTATATAGAAGAAAAGTCAAAAGAGGGACGGACTACCCTATATTTATTTTTTATTTTTTTAAAAAAATTTATTGACTAGAAAACTATATTTTAGCCTTTGTTAATCAGTGGTTTTTTTTAGAAAAAGTTATATAAAAAAGATAGAAAAACTAAACAAATGAAAGTATATAGAAGAAAAGTCAAAAGAGGGACGGACTACCCTATATTTATTTTTTATTTTTTAAAAAAATTTATTGACTAGAAAACAACATTTTAGCTCTTTGTTAATTATTAGTGGTTTTTTTTAGAAAAAGTTATATAAAAAAAGATAGAAAAACTAAACAAAATGAAAGTATATAGAAGAAAAGTCAAAATAGGGACGACAACCTTATATTTATTTTTTATTTTTTTAAAAAAATTATTGACTAGAAAACAATATTTTAGCCTTTGTTAATCAAAGTGGTTTTTCTCTTAGAAAAATTTATAGAAAAAGATAGAAAAAAACTAAACAAATGAAAGTATATAGAAGAAAAGTCAAAATAGGGACGGACTACCCTATATTTATTTTTTATTTTTTTAAAAAAATTATTGACTAGAAAAAACAACAATATTTTAGCTTTTTAGTTAATCAGTGGTTTTTTTTAGAAAAATTTATAGAAAAAAAGATAGAGAAGAAAACTAAACAAATGAAAGTATATAGAAGAAAAGTCAAAAGAGGGACGGACTACCCTGAGTATTTATTTTTTATTTTTTTAAAAAAAATTTATTGACTTGAAAACAATATTTTAGCTTCCTTTGTTAATCAAAAATGCCGTTTTTTTTAGAAAAAGTTATATAAAAAAAAAGATAGAAAAAAACTAAACAAATGAAAGTATATATAGAAGAAAAGCTCAAAATAGGTGACGGATCGTCACCCTATATTTATTTTTTTTATTTTTTTAAAAAAATTATTGACTAGAAAACAATATTTTGGCCTTTGTTAATCAGTGGTTTTTTTTAGAAAAATTTATAGAAAAAAAGATAGAAAAAAACTAAACAAATGAAATTATATAGAAGAAAAGTCAAAAGAGGGACGGACTATCCTATATTTATTTTTTATTTTTAAAAAAAAATTTTATTGACTAGAAAACAATATTTTAGCCTTAGTTAATCAGTGGTTTTTTTTTTTTTTAGAAAAAGTTATAGAAAAAAAGATTGAAAAAAAACTAAAACAAATGAAAAAAAGTATATAGAAGAAAAAGTCAAAAGAGGGGCGACTACCCTATTATTTATTTTTTATTTTTTTTAAAAAATTTTATTGACTAGAAAATAATATTTTAGCCTTTGTTAATCAGTGATTTTTTTTAGAAAAAGTTATATAAAAAAAAGATAGAAAAAAACTAAACAAATGAAAGTATATAGAAGAAAAGTCAAAATAGGGACGGACTACCCTATATTTATTTTTTATTTTTTTAAAAAAAATTATTGACTAGAAAACAATATTTTAGCCTTTGTTAATCAGTGGTTTTTTTTAGAAAAATTTATAGAAAAAAAGATAGAAAAAAACTAAACAAATGAAATTATATAGAAGAAAAGTCAAAAGAGGGACGGACTACCCTATATTTATTTTTTATTTTTTTAAAAAAAATTTTATTGACTAGAAAACAATATTTTAGCCTCTGTTAATCAGTGGTTTTTTTTTTAGAAAAAGTTATAGAAAAAAAGATTGAAAAAAACTAAACAAATGAAAGTATATATAGAAGAAAAGTCAAAAGAGGGACGGACTACCCTATATTTATTTTTTATTTTTTAAAAAATTTATTGACTAGAAAATAATATTTTAGCCTTTTTTAATCAGTGGTTTTAGAAAAAGTTATATTAAAAAGATAGAAAAAACTAAACAAATGAAAAAGATATATAGAAGAAAAAAAAAAAAAAAAAAGTCAAAAGAGGGATCGGATCACCCTATATTTATTTTTTATTTTTTTAAAAAATTTTTTTTATTGACTAGAAAACAATATTTTAGCCTTTGTTAATCAGTGGTTTTTTTAGAAAAATTTATATAAAAAAAGATAGAAAAAAACTAAACTAATGAAAGTATATAGAAGAAAAGTCAAAATAGGGACGGCCTACACCCTAGATATTTATTTTTTATTTTTTAAAA